>PVIH01012661.1:0-62418 GCA_004025045.1 Sigmodon hispidus | reverse complement strand
TCCTCTTCATTGCTCAGTTCAGGTCTTGTATTTGTAAGATCGCCACTCTCTTCTGGAGTTACCATATTGCCCTTTGTATTATTATGTAATTTCTTGCACTGACGTTTGCCCATGGGTTCAGTGGTTCACGATTAGATGGGTCCTGGTCAGTTGTGGCACTTTGGTTTGTGTGTCTCCTGTCACCTCTCTAGTCAGGGTTTGATTCTGTCTTTCAGAGACCCCTGCAGTTGTTGGTTCGCTCAGTTCGAGGTCGTAGTGGGGAGCCTTGCAGATTCCCTCAGCAGCAGGAGCTGTGGGTGTGGCCAGGTGCAGAATTCAGCTGCCCCTGCTCCAGAGTGTGCTGGGACGCTGCAGAGAGCACTGGTCCCGGTGGCGGAACCGGAAGCATTGTGAGCTCAACTCTCCCTCCCAGGCCAGGATACAGGCGCTGAGGCCTGCCGAACCCTCCTCACCTCTGGTCAGGGTTCGAATCCGCCCCTCAGAGACCCCTGCAGTTGGTTTGCTCAGTTCACTCAGTTCGGGGTCGCAGTAGGGATCCTTGCAGATTCCCTCAGCAGCAGGAGCTGTGGGTGTGGCCAGGTGCAGAGTTCAGCTGAGCCTGCTCCCCCTTTTCATTTCTGATTTTGTTGATTTGGATACTCTCTCTCTGCTTTTTGATTAGTTTGGATAAGGGCTTATTTATCTTGTTGACTTTCTCAAAGAACCAACTTTTTGATTCATTGATTCTTTGTATTGTTCTTTTAGTTTTAATTGTATTGATTTCAGCTCTAAGTTTGATTATTTCCTACCATCTACCCCTTCTAGGTGAGTTTGCTTCCAATTGTATTATTAGTTCTCTAGTTTGAGATTTCTATAGGTTTTTTATATAGGCATCTAGTGTTATGAATTTTCCTTTTAAGACTGCTTTCATTGTGTCCCACAAGTTTGGGTACATTGTGGATTCATTTTCATTCAATTCTAGGAAGACTTTGATTTCTTTCTTAATAACTTCCTTGACACAGAGGTGGTTCACCTGAGTGATATTTAGTTTCCATGAGTTGGTAGACTTTCTGTGATATTTGATGTTGTTGAACTCTAATGTTAGGCCCTGGTGGTCTGATTTGATACAAGGAATTATTTCCACTTTTTTGTATCTGTTGATATTTGCTTTATGACCAATTATGTGGTCAATTTTAGAGAAAGTTCCACGAAAAGCTGAGAAATATGTATATTCTTTTGCATTTGGGTGGAAACTTCTGTAAATATCTATTAAATCCAATTGTATCATAACCTCTGTTAGACTCCTTATTTCTCTGTTGAGTCTGGTTGATCTATCCAGGGGTGAAAGTGAGGTATTAAAGTCTCCCAGTATTAGGGTGTGATAATTGATGTGGGATTTGAGCTTTAGCAGTGTTTCTTTTACATAGGTAGGTGATCTTACATTAGGGGCATAAATATTCAGGATTGAAATCTCCTCTCGACCAATTTTTCCTGTGATGAATAAGTAATGACCATCTTGGTCCCTTTTAATTGCTTTTAGCTTAAAATCTACTTTGTTAGATATTAGGATGCAACCCTAGCTTGTTTCTTAGGACCATTTGACTGGAAAATCTTTTCCCAACCCTTTTCTCTGAGCCTGTGTCTGTCTTTGTGGTTGAGGTGTATTTCTTGTATGCAGTAGAAGGATGGCTTCTGTTTTTGTATCCATCTTGTTAGTGTGTGTCTTTTTATAGGTGAGTTGAGTCCATTGATATTAAGGGATATTAGTGACTACTGATTGATATTTCCTGCTATTTTTGGTGGTAGCTTGTATGTATTTCCTTTCTCTAGGCTATTATTCTTTGGGATTATTGAATGTTTGTGTTTTCATGGATGTATCTTGGATTCTTAGCTTGGAGTTTTTGCTCTAATGCTTTCTGGAGGGCCAGATTGGTAGATAGGTATTGTTTCTGTCTGACTTTGTCATGAAATACCTTGTTTACTCCATCTATGGTGATTGATAGTGTTGCTGGGTACAGTAGTCTAGGTTGGTAGCCATGCTCTTTTAGCATCTCTGTAACTTCTGACCAAGCCCTTCTTGCTTTCATCGTTGCCAATGAATAGTCAGGTGTTATTCTAATGGGTCTGCCATTATGATTAAGATAACCCTTTTCTTTTGCATCTCTTAAAATTTTTTCTTTGTTCTGTACATTTTGTGGCTTGATTATTATTTGGCAAGCAGACTTTTTTGGGGGGGTCATATCTATTTGGTGTTCTGTAAGCTTCTTGTATCTTTATGGACATTTCCTTCTTTAAGTTAGGAAAGTTTTCTTCTATAATTTTATTGAACACATTATCTGTGCCTTTGAGCTGGTATTCTTCTTCTTCTTCTTCTATTCCTATTATTCTCAAGTTAGATCTTTCATGGTGTCCCAGATTTCCTGAACATTTTGTGTTATGGTTTTTTTGGTTTTAGTATTTTCTTTGACTGATATATCTATTTCAGCTACTTAGTCCTCCACTCCTGAGATTCTCTCTTCCATCTCTTGGATTCTGTTGGTTATGTTTATATCTGTAGTTCCAGCTTTTTTCTTCATGTTTTCTATTTCCATCTTTGCCTCATTTTGTGCCTTTTTTATTGCTTCTATTTCAGTTTTTAGTTCCTGAAATGTTTCTTTCATTTTTTGGTTTATGTTTTATTGGTTTTCTTTCAAGGATTTGTTGATCTTTTCCAATTTTTTATTTGTATTTTCTTCTATTTCTTTAAGGGATTTTTTTTTTATATATCTTCTTTGAAGGCTTCAATAATCTTCATAAAGTTGTTTTTGGTGTTGTTTCCTTCTGTTTCCTCTTTATTGCTCTGTTCAGGTCTTGTAGTTGTAGAACCACTAGTTTCTTCTGGTGTTGGCTTGTTATTTATATTATTATATGTATTTTTGCACTGGCATCTGCTCACGGCTTCAGTGTTTCACGATTAGGCGCTTCTAGTCAGTTGTGGCAAGAGGGCTTGTTTGTCTCCTGTCTCCTCTGAGCAAGGGGTCTACTCTATCTCTCACTCTGTTCTGGGCAGGGGTCTGAATTTTAAGGCCTCAGTCCTTCTCTGATGATGCAATTTGCCCTGGAGTGGGGGCCCGCCGTGCAATGTCTCCTCACTTAGGTGTGGCTGGAGGAGCCCCTCACAGCCAAACCCTAGTCCTGTCTAGTAAGGAGAGTCTGGGATCAGGCACTACAGATTCATCCTGGTCCAGCAATGCAAGTTTGCAGGTGGGGAGTCAGGGGGCGGAACCTGCTCACCTCTCCTCTGGACCGGGTCTGAATTTCAAAGTCCTCAGTCCTTCTCTTGTACCATACATTTCTACCTTTGCTTAAGATGTTTACATGATTGTTATATTTGAAGTCATTGTCCCAAAACTGTAACCTGTTTGTAGATTGTCTACCTTTATAATATAGGCCTTAGTCATTTGGTTATTGAGGTTGATAAGAATTATAGGTCATAGTTACCTATGTTTGTCATATAATAGCCATATAAATTAGGTCATCCAGATATATAGTAGAATATGAGAGATGGATAGATAGTGTTTAAACACTTTATAGACCTAGTGAATATAGCATTTAAATGTGTTATTCAGAATTTGGCTATAAAAGACACAATTATTCCTGGCATTACTGTTTCTTTCCTGAGGTGATGTTGGGCTTCACAAACTTGGAGTTTGTATTCCTTGGTGGATAATGGCCTGTTGGGCAAAGAGCTGCCCCACCTCTACTTCTTTTGATATTTAATGGTTGTATATATTTAATGTATTGAATATTTTATCTTTGAGATAAAATGAATGTTTATTCCATTATGTATGTACTGTCCATATGTGAAAACATATATATATAATTGAAACATGAATTCTAGTTGGTATTAATGAAAACTCAGAGCCAGATATTGGGAAAAAGCTGGAATATCAGAGAGGAAACAGACCACAGTCAAATCTCATCCAGCCAAAATCTCAGGGTAAAGGTTATCTTCAAGAGTCCTCATCTTGGATCATTGCTTCTGCAGAATCTTCAATGTCTGCCTACACCTGCCTTAAATATCTTCTTCACCTAGTTTTTTTACTTCTGGGTTCAACTCTTCATCATAATCCTAGAGTTAGGATTAAAGGCATGAGCTACTACTATTTGGTTGTTAGACCTTGAACTCACAGAAACACCAAAAGTTCTCTGTCTCCGGAGTTACGGGACTTAAGGCATGGATCACCACTTGGTTATTCCTGTGGTGGGACTAAAGGCATGTGTTACCACTCTTTGACCTTCATGGCTTGACTATGGATAATTCTGTTCCCTAATACTCCAGGTTGATTTTTTTATTAAATATAAAATATAACACCATATATAATAGAATGTTTTTAATCTTTAAGAGATCCTTCCATTTGTGGTATTGTAAATGAACAAAGAAGAAACACAAACTAAGTAAACAAGGAACAGAAAGGAAATTCTATGTGAAATAGTAGAAAAGTGGTTTCTATGAATAACAATGGAGGGACATGGAAAGACATGAGTTAAATGTCATAAACCTGCAAATGAATAGAGTGCACAAGTCTAGAGACTTAATGAACTATGCATGGACAATAGTTCATAATATGTCATATAATAAAAATGTGCTAATAATGTAGACACTAAATACAACTGACACATAAAAAGTAATTAGGAAAATTGGCAAATAAGATAACTTGATTGACATTATTAATCTCATAAGTGTTCATCAAAACATCACATTCTACACCTGAAATATACACTACTTTAGGGGAAAAAATCAGAATTGTACATGCTGTGGTAACAGTTTATATATAAATGGAATCATTTAAATGTTAAGAACTGATCTAGAAAAAGCTATCAGATACCCATGCTGGAAGTGCTGGTGTGCACATATGTTAGGGAGGAAGAAAAGTGAAAGACAGACACATCTTCTTCTGTAACAAGTTGGTAGATCATATCTACATATGCAGAGTCAAAAAAGGACTATGTAGAGTTAGAAATGGTTTTCTCTAGGAAAGAGAAGAACCATGAAGGAAAGAAGGAGATTCTTTTTCCTATCACAGCCTTTATAGAACTATCTAAAAATTTAAATTATAAAAATTTAAGTTTGAATAAAGTAAAAAAATAAAATAAATATTATAAATTTAAATATGTGTGCATGTGTTGGTTATTGACAAGTAAATAAAAGTAAAATTTACATAGAATTTAATATACACGAGGAGAATGGTACATGCTGTATGAGCTAGTCAAGAATTCTCTCTGATAAAAACGCCAGTGTGGAGAATAGAAAGCTAATACAGTTATAAAAGTAGAGCAGGTGGGAAGTGCTTTATAGATAATAAATAGAGAGATCAAAGGGAACATGTTCAGAAAGTATGCAGAAAGATAGAAGTGTGGATGATAAAAAGGGTGGAGGGCACAGAGCTAAGGCTGGGTGTGGGACATGGGTGTGGCAGATTGTAGGGTAGATAGAGTCATGGTACACTGGTTCCAGAGGTCTGTTCAGTTTGTTTCATTTTGTTTTTGAGCAGAAAAAAAAAGACAAAGTCTGATTTATGTTTAAGAAAGAGCAATCTGGCTGCATTTAGGAGGATAAAGCACGAAGTTGAGAACCAAAGCAGAGGACCAATTCAGGACCGGTGCAGTAGTCCAGTTGAGAAGTGATGGGAAGCCAAGCTATGACTTCTACCTGAGTATTGATGATATGTGATCATGTTTAGTGCAAGTCTACAATGAGACTTGTAGATAGGATGAATCTGGGCAGAGGACAGAAACTACAGATGACTCCCGTCTCTCCACATAAACTACAAACGTCACAAATTTCACCTTCATTTCCATTCATTTCTTTTATTTCTAGCTCTTGAAGTGACATGCCATAAACTCAAAGTGATGAATAATCAGTATGTAAAGAACTGAAAGTTAACAGAAAGCCTTTTTAATAATGATCTCATCCAGCGAAGACAGCCTATCTATTAACATGTACTGTGCACTCACCTCTCTGTGCCAGCCCTCTTTGTTTGTCTATACTCAGCAGCCTCAAACTCTCTTTCTTACTTCTTTTTTAACATCACTCCTTTATTCACCATTCACTTATTTATTACAGTAAAGTTGTGACATCCAATAAACTGTGTGTCCTCAAATATTGGGTGTGGTGAAAGGGATGTTAGCAAGGGTGTCTCATATAGAGACTTGGATATAACTCTGGGGATAATGTCCTGGGAATTTTGACTCTAGATTTAGCTACTAGAAAAAGATCCTGTATTAATCATAGTCTTTAAAGGAGTATAACTGATGGAATGAACACATACATTAAAAAGGATTTATAGACTGAATTACCTGATGTGTTCTGAGTAGTCCAACAATGGCTGTATCCCAGTGGACTGGCCAATTCAGTAGTTGTTCCGTCCATGTGGCTGGATGTCTCAGCAGGCCCAATATGATGCTGAAAGCTTAAAAGACTCCTGGAGAGCTTTTGGCCTAGGTTGGCAGACTGAAAAAAAGCTCGTTCTATTATTGGCAAAGGAATGTTGCAATAACAGGTAAAGTGAACTTGCCAGTGGAACTAGGGGCAAGCAGAGAGGAAATTCATCCTTCATCCATGTCCTTTTTACCTGTCACCATAAGATGTTTTCCACCTGCAGGATGGGTCTTCCCACTTCATACAATCCAATCAGAAAAATCTCTCCTAGGAGTTCCCTGGAGCTTGCTGTTTGAGTTGATTCCAGATCCAGATAGACAATTGGAACTATCACAGATCCCAAGCTAGCCATGTAGTAGAGGATGTTGCCTACCAGTCAGCCCACTAGGGAACAAGATCTTCCATTTGACAGAAATTGGGACAGACACCAAGGAGGATAAATAGGCCACCCTTCTCATTTTAGCCACTCCACAGATGTATGAGCAAATAAAATGGTGGCCTGTTTGCAACATAGAACTACATCCAAGATTGAGCACTTCCTGGATGCCAGGCTCACAGAAGTTACCAGTGTATCCCTGGGTTTAGAATGGGCCTGATGCTCTTCTTAGCTGTCTTTTTATTGGAGCGTTTCTTAAGGTGTAATGTGCATAGTGTTGCACTGTCCATTTTAACTCTGAGTGTGCACTTCAGTAGTGCGCTAAGTACAGTTACAGGACAACCATCACTATCCATTTCCAAAGTTTTCATTTTCCCAAACCAAATCTCTATCCCAATACGGATTAACCTCTTATCCCACATTTCCCTCCTTCCAACCCTTGGCAACTACTCTTCTACCTTTTCTGTCCCTGAGTTTGGCCTCTGTGAACAACTTGTGAAAGAGTAAGGTCATGTGATCCTTGCCCTCTGCTGTTATAACTTTCCAATCTTGATTTTAATTTAATTACACCTAACCCCCCCCCTTTTTTTTAAATGTTCTCACTGGAAATTTCTGCCTGGAAATTCTGTTTAGTGTATCCTGTTCCATTTTATTTATTTTTATTTTATTATTATGAACAAAGAAGTCACACTTTCTATCCTTGTATATCCTTATTCAAGGTCTCTTCCCCCCTCCACCACATCAGGTCATTCTCTCTTCTCCACAACTCCCCATCCCCGCCATGGGCAGGCGGCAGGCAGTCCCAAGGTCTTACTGTCCCAATATTGCTCAGTTCAGTCACCACTCTTGGCAGATCGAGTTTTCTCCCCACAACCTCAAGACTGAGTCAGGTGTTCCACAAAAATGGAAAACCTAGAAGAAATGGACAGCTTTCTGGACAGGTACCATTTACGAAAATTAAATGAAGATCAGATTAATTACCTAAACAGGCCTATAACCCTTAAGGAAATTGAAGCGGTCATTAAAAACCTCCCCAAAAATAAAAGCCCTGGCCCAGATGGTTTCAGTGCAGAATTCTACCAGACATTCAAAGAAGAATTACTACCGTTGCTCCTCAAACTATTTCACACAGTAGAAACTGAAAGAATATTGCCAAATTCCTGTTCCATTTTTGATATTTCTTCCAGAGTAGTCTTTTATGAAGGCTGATCTTTTTCTGCTGACTCCTTTTCTAAGTCCCAGGCATTCTCAGCCATTGTCTCCTACATGACCTCATTCCGCACCTGTCACAATTACTGTGCGTTAGAGACACATAGCATCTTCTATCATCAAATACAGTATATTTTATGGAATCACTCTCTACAGGTTTTGTGTGTGTGTGTGTGTGTTTTGCACTAGTATTCACTCACACACACCATATTTGTATACAAGACTAGGCTGAAAGGCGAAGGTGCAGAGGATGGGAAAAGTGATAGGTAGTTTTCTAAGACACACAGAGAGCATTGAGGGTATAGCCTGGTGGTGGAGCACATAGCTAAAATGTGGGAAGCCTCAGGGCCAACTCCCAGCACTTCAAAATAAAAGACAGAAGGAAATTTGAAATGCCTTTCAGTTTGCAACACTAGTTGCTAAAAAGAGAAATTTGGGCAAGTGCTGAGGAATGGAAGGGTTAGGCAAGCGTTGGAGCATACACCTTTAATCCCAGCACTGAGAAGGCAGAGGCAGGAAGATCTCTGAGTTTGAGGCCGGCATAGCATATACACAGTGAGATCTGGGACAGCCAGGCCTATACAGAGAGACCTTAAAAGGGCTTCTCTAAATAGAACCAAAGCCTAAATCATGGCTTCAAGTTTGAATCTCTCCTTAAACTATGAAACCATGTCCCATGCATCAATCAAAACAGTATCTAAAAGCTAACAATCTTGCTTTGTATTAATTAGACTTCTAAAAAATAAAGATAGAAGGTTTAAAATGTGTACATGAGTTATATTCACAATAAAAATAGAAAATATAAAGAAGTGAATAAAAGCCAAGTATGATGGCACACGTCTTTAATCCCAGCATGATGAAGCAGAGAGCCCAATCTCTGTGAGTTCATTACCAACATGGAACTCCACAAGCTGCATAGAGAGACTATGTGTCAAACAAACCAACAAACAAAAATGAATAAAATAAAGGAGGAAATAAATGAAGAAAAACATTTTTTATTGTCAATATTGAGATCTGAGAACAGGTAAGACAGTAAATTTATATTGTTATTTGATTTCTTCATGTGTCCTTTGTCAGCATTTTAGAATATGGAGACGTTTGCTGCAGCTTCCTATTGGCATACACCTGTCATCATAATTGGAACTGCAGAAGTAAAATTCAGTGTGGAAAGAAGATTGAATCCCTTAAGCTCAGAGGTTTTACTAATTATGTAAGTAAAAATTTATTATTTTGTGAAAAATAGCCATATTTTTAAGTAAAATACATTCCATAAATTGGCTTATAAGCTTTGGGGTTAACAACTGTTTTACCAAAACACAGGTGAATGTGGGAATTTCTTTCTATGCAAATCTTCTTCAGGTAGTGAAAATTTCATTCTGGTATGGTCAAGAGAAGGCAACAGAAAATCTGTGGTTCTCCATTGAGAGCACAAAAATGCTAAAAAAAAAAAAAAAAAAAAAAAGACCCAAAAATTGGTAATGTCAAGGTCTCCTGCGAGAACAAAAATTTCATAAACAGGTTACTTGAACCTGAAAGCTGCTGGGACCAATGGAATGCAGGCCAAGGGAGCCACACCTGTGTCTGTTTCCACAGATGGCTCACCATCATCAATCAGGACAATGGCATCTTTATTGGGTCAAAGAAAACATCTCATTCTGTACAACCACCCCAGATTTAAGGGTAGTCTAAGAAAAGAATGAATACACCTGAACCTCTGGGAATAACCTGTTATCTGGGAAAAAAGACAAATGAAGGTAGTCTAGAAAACCCAGAAATGTTCAAATTTCAGCTCACTGACGACCATTACACTGAAGACGTTTCCTTGAAATAAGCATTATCAAGTCATTTCGTTTGGCTACTACCTTCTTGGAAACAGGAGCCAATAAATTATAAAACTAGAATTAGCTTTGATTTCACATTAGAATTGTGTACAAAGGTATTAACAAACATCTTTGGAGCCTCAAATGCAGCCTTTCTACAGCATGTCTGCTTGGCCAAGGCATCTTTACAGACAGAATGTCAGGTTCATCCTATCTCTGTAAATTCTCCATAGATTTGGGGTGAGCTTCCGATTCCCAGCGTACTTGTAATGAGCCTACAGGATCTAGCACATGCCACCTATACTAGCCTCTAGTCCTGCTGCGTGCAGCTGTTCTCCAGGCCCTAATCACTAGTGACTCACTGCTTTCCTATTGTCCCAGCATTTAGAATTTCTAGCCCCTACTGTCTTTCAAACTTTGGTTCAACATTTTCTTAATAACCTCATACTTTCATTCTTTTTTTTTTTTTTTTTTGGTCTGGATCTGTAACTAAATTTTCTCAAGCAAAGATGTATGGGAACAAGTAAATGGTGGACACATACAGAGCAGGTCGGGTAGTGAGAATGGATAACGTCAAGGAGCAGTGAGGTCAGCACATTCTTTTTCTTAGTGCCATTCATACTTTGTGCCAAAGGTAATTCATTATTTGTGGCCCTTTCTGCTTCAGTTTTTCCTGTTTTGTTTACAAATGTAATCCCATACAACCCAAACTAAAAATCATATAGCTTTTCCTTGATTCTTCCTTTGCTGTATCCAGAGCCAAAGCCAAGTATAGCTGATATCACCACTCAGTTTCCTGAGCTCCATGTCACCATGTCCTGCCTATCTCCTTTACCCAAGAGGCACCTCCAGGTTTGTCACTGTATTTATTAGGGTTTCAGCTGTTGTGAAAAAATGCTATGACTGATGCAACTTATTAAAAAAACCATTTAATTGGGTTTATAGTTTGGGTCAGAGTCCATGACAGTGGAGCCAAGGCATAGTGGTAAGAACAGCTTAAGAGCCCATATCTTGATCCATAATAATGAGGGAGAAAGAGTGGGCGCTGGGAATGGTGTGAATCTTTTGAAACCTCAAAGTCACCTCAGTCACACCTAATCCTATAGTTCCACCAACTAGGGACCAAGTATTCAAACACAGGGGCCTATAGGGGTTTATAGCCTTTCAAACCATAACAGTCCCCATACCCCAGCATTTAAGTCCACACTGTGGGAAGCTTAAGCTTCACCTGTTGCAATGCTGTCCACCCATGGCCAGGACTTCAACTCCATCAATGGTTGACAACATGTACCACCAAAGATGAGAGTGCAAATCCTAACAGCCCATTGGGCTGGATCCAGCCTGCATCCTCTCACCTGCCCCTACAGCCTCAGGATCACCAGTCTAGCCTTTCTGCTGGAGCACTTCTAGACTATTGCATCAGCCTGGATGTATGTGTTTCTCAGGGGGGGTCTTTACCTTGACATTTAAAACACCCTATAAATCTTCAGATAGGCACTACAGTAACAGAAAACAAGTTAAGACTATGGCATTATGGTATACTTTTAGTACACACATACACACATATATGCACAAAAATATATACACACAAACACATATGCAGAGGAATACAGTATGTGCCTTAGCCTGCTCACACTTGTACCCTAGACTACAGGTGTACTTAAATCTTCTCTATGGCTACGTAAGAGGAAATATCCCTCAATTTCTTCTGTGATTATGTGGAAGAATAGAGGTGAGAAGTTATGAAAGCATAGAAAAATACAGAAGAAAAAGGACAGAAGGATAGAGCCAAAAGCAAGCCTGGAAGATAAGCGTTCACAGGTGCAATGGCACAGGAGCAACCGGGTCAGCAATTGCAAAACAAGGAGGAAAACAGAATTCATCAAGCTGACCCTTATCATCTTGTCTTTAAAGCTGGTTCTCTGAAACTGTGTGTGCCAATTGTCCTCATACACAGAAGCATGGCTAATACTGCTTTAAAGAATTCCTTATCGGGGCAAGAGACAGTTCAGTAAGTACAGACACTTGCTGTCAAGCCTGAAGATCTGAGTTTGGTTTTGGGGACCCAGAAGGTGGACAGATAGAAGAGCCCTTGCTGAAGTGGACCTCTGACTGCCCATGGCATTCACGCACCACAGTCACACACACACTGATGTTAAAAAAACGAAGCTCATTTTTATCGTTTTCCTAGAGGAAGACAGGGCTGCCCCAATATACTCCTCACCGTTACCCTACACTCTATGCTCCTTTCACCATACATCATTTACAATTGTCTCCTCCAGTCAGTCATTTGGGGATTTATTGGCATTTTAGTTAGTAGGTTGATTCTAGGTCGTTAAACATAAAAAGTACTTTGTATACACAACATGGGCATGAATCCAGACTAATGTCTTTAAAGCCTGGGGCACTTGAAAATTTGTTTTACATCAGATTAATCATGTTATGAATCTGAAATTTCTTTATAGCTCACAATTGTTCCGATTCTTACTAATGTCACATAAGATGAGAGGAACAACACATAGATATTGAGCCTACCATCCGATCTTCCACTTTCTGAAGAAAATCTAGGTATTTTAGTAGAACCTCAGATGAATTACATAATATTTATAAAAGGATCTTATAATAAAAATGAAGAAATGAAAACCAGATGAAAGTAGATAAAAGCTTTATTTTCATAATTAAAATTACATTATACTGAATTAAAGTCGTACTTGCACAGTGGTAGCAAATCATTATGTAGAATATTGAGTTACTTTGCATTACAAGTTGCTAAAATATACATCAGTGTAGGACATAAAAGAATCTCTGGTTTTCTTCCCTTAATAGACATCTAAATTTTAAAGAGCAGAAATCTCTGTTGGTGCAGATACCTATGTTATACCCAAAATGAAGCATGCATGTTATTAATATATTACATTTAATGTTACATTCATTTCAGATATATTTCATCACACAATATTACCTTATTCTGGAAGGATTTCTTTTTATTTCATTAATGTTTCCACTTATCCTTCCCAAAGTGCATACTAATAGGAAACAGATAAGCAATACTATTTCAGGCATATGGCGTGTTCTCCTTGACCAGTAAAGGATGAATATGCTTATTTCTTAAATCATTCCACAAATCAAAGCAGTTCAGTTAAGTATCTCAAGGGCTGTCTCAGTTACAGAATTCCGTGACTCTGCAGATTGTACTTTCCAAGTCTAGCAGCTTGATCTAAGTGCTAAGCCATGACTCAGGGTACTGACATCACCTAGAAACTGCAATGATGGCTAGATATACAAATGTTCTCAAACAACTATACAACTTTAATTCTTACTACTGGGCCAGTAGAAAATTCACATCAGAATACAATTTGGAAGCATAGTTAAAAAGTAAATGTGTATGACATGTCAGACACATGAATAAGGCATTATGACTTTTCAAATTTCCCAGACTACAATATTGGTGGGAAGGTTAATATTGCTTAATTAACTTTTCTTCTGGATAGGATTATGTGTCTGTCATTCTCAGTCACACTGCTTTTTAATAGTACACTCTGCATTTCATAAGCAATTTTAAACACAAGACTTCATTTAAGAAGAGGCAACCTAACATGGTATATCATTTTAACTCCAATTCAGTAAAAATTGTGATCACCAATAATTTCATATGAAACTCAGAACTAGAGGAATTCTTTTTTTAATATTTATTTTTATTTTCTGCGAATTGTTGTTTTGCCTGCCTGTATAACTGTGTAAGGGTATCAGGTCTTGGAATTACAGACAGCTGTTAGCTGCCATGTGGATGCAGGGAATCGAACTCTGGTCCTCTGGAAGAAAAATCAGCGCTCTTAACTGCTGAGCCATCTCTCCAGCCCCAGAACTAGAGGAATTCTTACTCTTCTCAGAGCATGATAACATCTTGGAAAGACAAAGATACTTTCACACAACTATGTTAGAGTTTGGGAAGGCCGGAGGGAGGAGAGAAGGTAGGAAAAGAGTGTATGAGGAAAATAAACAAGAAAGACACAGAGACACAGGACCCAGAGAGGACGAGGAAGCTGTCAGTCACAAGGATAAAATAATACACTTTACAAATAGGTAGGTCTAGGCATGCCTTAACTATAGTATGATTTCTAATTTTCCACATGCTTAAAATATTGCAAAAATGAAAGAACATAGATGCTAACTTCTCATTGGCAAACATTATTAATCTCTTTATTGCTACTGTCACAGCCTCTCAGAGATCCTGCCACAGATCTAGGTGCTTTTGTGCCTTCATCATCTTCTCCCACTCTGTAGGAGAGCACTTAGTCTAATAGCTACTCGAAAGATAAGCTTAGCCCTATGATCATAGCCCAACTGATCACATGATTTCCACATTGTCTATATTACCAGCTGTCATTTAGTTAAAATTAGTGTGTCTGTCTCCATCCACCTGCTCTCCGCAGCTTTAAGAATGCAAACATCTCCTCATCTTCAAGCGCTGTAAGATCCACAGTGGGCTTGAGTTTTTCTGCAGCCTCACTGTCATTTATATGTGGACTTCTGTTATAGGGCTCCCTTCTGGTGGGACGTACCTTAGATTTCTCCTCACCAGAGGCCAAATTGAGGGTGTCTCTCACCATTATTCTTCTTTCCACAGTTCTCTACAAGGACCTGACTTCTAGAACACTCCATCGTGCACTGTATTGGCAGATTTCCCAATTATTTCCATTGCAAGAGGTCCTTCTAGTAGGTGTATTTAGGATGTAGCTGTGCACTTCTGAGAATAGGTATAAGTGTAGCCTATTACAGTTTCAGATGACAATGTCAGGTCAATGTCAAAGGTTGGACACCTGTGACAGAGAGCCAGGTACTGTGATCTGCTTTTGTCTTCTCAGTGTCAGAATAGCCAAATAGCTGGTCAAGCAAATAAATGAAACTGTTAGAAACAGCACCATTAAACTCTTCTTGGTAGCGTTGTTCTTGGACAATTCTATGTCTCACAAGGGGAAAGATAAAGTCCTAGAAATCTTTCTGCAGAAAGCCAGGCTTTCTGGAGAGAGAAACTCATTTGAGTTAAGAGTCCATGCTCTAGTCAGGAAGGCTGGCTCATGGTGATGCTTTCATCTGATAAGTGTTAGCTATCCAATGGCATGTTCACTGACACAGTTTTGAGCAGGTACTACATTTTCTTCTCTCAACCCATGGCAAGAAGATTCTAATAGACTTGAAGAATTAAAGCACAATTCAAAAGATTAGTGTAACTTACTCCAAGTAACAGAGAAATTACTAGGTTCATGGTTTTCTGACACAATATCAATACCTTCTCATAAAAGGGATAAATTAAGAATTATTACTTAATAGTTTTCAGGACCAGCTGAAAAGAGAATATGAATGAACAAGTGAGCCCAGGCCTCACATGACAGAACACTTGTCCCTAACCCTCAAAGAAATGACACTGATTTTCCCTATAGCCATTATGGAAAGCTATAATTGTGAGAAAATGATATGCAAAGGGATAAGAGTTGACAAATAGAACTCAAATGTGTGTTTTAGATGTTACAATGATCCACTGGTCCAGTAGTAAAGTCAGCAGTTTTGAAATGCTTTGAGTTATTTATTCTCTTCCAACATGTAATTTCACTGGAAGCTCACTGCAGTCTTATGATTGGAAAGATAGAATAATATACTTGTCCTGAAGATGAGAAAACACAGGTACTGGGACACTGGCAGAGGTAGCATCATCTGAGTATGTAACCCTACGGTTTTCAATATTTCAGTCAATCAATCATGGTAGTCAGTTAATTTGACTTTACTTAACAAATACTTATATTTGCACTCTAGTTACTAAATTTTGAAATTACTATAATTGAATATTATTGGTGGGTTAGGCTTAGCTCTGCATTTTACTTATGGTTAGCATCCAGAGGCCAAGATCTAGAAGACTGTTCAAAGCACATAGTGGTGTGGTTCTTATTAGAACTAATAGAAATCAGGTGGATAAACTCCTATTTAATGCTTTGAAAATGTATCCTCGACTTTGCACCATTTAGGTAGCTAGCTATAGAGTGGCTTGGTTTGGTAGAAACTACACTTCAGTGTATCGTGCCCATACCACTTAGAAATACAGTTGTGCTTTCTGGGAGTGACAGTTCCAGTAATTTGTCTAGCTTTGTAGTCAGTTTCTATGTTTATTTTATAACATCGTCTTTTGAATCTCACACTGAGAGAAATCTTTATGCCCCTCTGCATTTGAGATCAGCACAGTCTCCCAGACCAGAGTCAACACTTGTAATGTGACGGGCTAATTGCAAAACTTCCAGTGTGGGCAGCACAGGAAAAGAGGACCCAGGACAGGGAGTAGCACCTGGATCTCGAGCATGGGCCTCACAAGCTCAGCTCAGTGGGTCACTGGTAGCTTGACTTAAGTTGGTTTTTCCACAACAGTTTTGTTGTTTCTATATCTTAAAAATATTTTAGACAAGCCCGGAATCCATATTTCATTAAAAGATTAATTTTTAAATATTGCAATTACAAATCATGATTTAAAGGTTACATGGACCAACATTGCCTAGGGCAGTGATCATTCAACCTTCCAAATGCTGCAACCCTTTAATATAGTTTCTAATAGAGTTGTGGTGACACCCCTCTCCATAAATTTATTTTCATTGCTACTTTATGATCATAATTGTGCTACTATTATGATTCAGAATGTAAATATCTGATATATGCTCCACAAGTTGAGAACCACTGCCTTAAAGCAAACATTGGTGAGGTAGGAGTTTATCCCAACGATTCATTTTCCTCATCTAGCAAGTGCAATTATTGTCCAAAGACAATCAGCTCCGACCATTTATTAAAATCTTGATAGGAAACCTGTCTACGCCCTGGTTAAAATGCAACTGCTAGACAGGGGCTAGAGAGATGTCCTTTTGGGGAAGAGCACTGGATTCTCTGACAAAGGACCCAAGTTTAGTCCAAGCACCCACATGGGGACTCACTGTCTATTACCCCAATTCTAATTCCAATCCTACACCCTCTTCTGGCCTCTGCAGGCACCAGGCATGCAAGCAATACACAGGCATATATGCAGGCAATCCTACACCCTCTTCTGGCCTCTGCAGGCACCAGGCATGCAAGCAATACACACCCATACACATAAAATAGAATTAAACGTTTAAAAATTCAACTGCTAGGCAAATTTGGTAAGAACAAAACAAAACAAAACAAGATGACATTAAGATAACTAGAGCACTGATTACATTACTTTCAATAGTCAACCCAAACAATACAACATTAAATAAATTTAGAAGAATGTCTTAATAAAGACACATCTAAATCAGCTTGGCTGGTGGGTGTTTTGTGGTGGTGGTGGGAGCTATCTTGATTGATAATTGGCCCAGACCACTATGGAGGCCACTGTTGCCTAGGCTAGACCCTGAACTGTCTAAGAGTAAAGAAGGCAAGCTAAGTACAAGCAGGCAGCCTGAATGCATGCATTTCTCTCTGCTCCTGCCACAATGAGGGGATATAACCTGGAATCTAAACCAAATCAACCCTTTCCTCTCCTGTGTTGCTGTTTATCATCTTTTCCTTTATCACAGTGACAGGAATGGAGCTAGAAGAAATACTAGAGAATTCGGAGAACAGAGGGAAGAAAGGGCTTGTTCATGGCGATTCAAATCAATGCTGAGAGGTCAAAGATAAGGAATTTTTTAAAGGAAGAACTTTTGTTCTCTGCTATCGTAGGACAATCTGGAGTCATAAAATAACTCTAAACAGATATCTTCATACTGACTCAGACCATTATTTGTCATCATTTTGTCTAAAGACTACATGAAATGGCTTTCAGTATGGCATTTGTTGATTAAATAGTGGAAGTTATTTCAGTTCATGTAGGTGATCATTTTCACATTCCTGATGAGTACATGATTCCTGACTATGTTGTGACAAATTCTAAGAATATAGGTGAATGAGAACATGACGTCTGAACTCAGAGCTCATTCTCTAATAGCCAACTGGAGCCTGAAATGGCATAAAATACACAATGATATAGCACAGACTGGTGAGATGGCTCAGTGGGAAAGGTGGTAGTCACCAAGGCTGCCACCCTAGTTCATTCCCAGGGGTCACATGAATGGAGGGAAAAAAATCTGACTCCTGCAGTTTAACCTCTGACCACCATGTCTTTCATGACATAGACACACACACACACACACACACACACACACACACACAAATAAATAAGTGTAAAAAAATTAATGACACAATCTGATAGAACAGAATAATGCCAGCATGTGTGAGACCTTGGGTTCAATTCCCAGGAAAACCAACACACATAAAGACTGTCTCATCTTTTGATTGGTATCACATTAAACAGAAACACAAAATTCAATGTCACTAAGATGCTGGAGTTCTCCCCCACACACACTTGATGGGGAGAAGAAAGGGGGAGATAGTTCTTGTCTAGATTATGGTAGAGAAACTTCATTAGTTACTGAGTAGGAAAATGATAGTAAAACATCAATAGGAATGAGTTGAATCAGGATAGGATAGAATGAAAGAAATAACCTACCTTACATGTCAGTGTTTGTTATGGAAAATCCTGAAGCATATGCTTGTTCCATGACGTTTGTGAAGCTGCTAATTGGTTCCTGAACATATTTTCCTCTGTAAGCAAAAATGATAAAAAACAAAAACCCAACCAGCCAACTAAAACAACAATAAAAACAAACAAACCAACAAACTCCCACAGAACCAGCCTGCTGCCTCCCAGAATTTGACAAGAAAACAGAGACTCCATTACAACCAGTGAAAAAAGGGATGGAGAAAGGAATTTTTTTTTTTTTTCTGAGAAATAACACTGTCTGCAGGAAATGCTCATGATGGCTGTTTCTTTCCTTCTTTTTTTCTGTTACAATACTGTCTTCTAGTTTTCCCATGTATTATAACATTTATAACACATGACATTTAATTATATTGCTAAATCCTTCCTTTAAAGCAGAATCATGTCAGCATAGGTGTTTTCTCCCTTTAGTTATTAAAAACAATGACAAAATAGTTTTCAGAAGCACATCAGTGACACCTGAAATGCATCAGAAATCACCCTGTATTCCCATGTGCCCTTGAAGATTTTCAGATTCTCTTACCCACTCAATTTTATCAAGAAGGGCTCAATCTAGAACTTTCATGTACTCTTTCTGAGTTTGGATTTTGAAGGTGGAAAAAATAAATATCATGAGAAAATTATTTAAGCAAAAGATATTAATCTTGGAGAAAAATAATTATAATAAAATTGGAGGGGGGCAGGAACCAAGCATGACCACTGATACGTGGATGTGAAAACAATTTTGAAGCTGTCTTTGGTATAAGGATCTATACTGCCTGTCTCCATTTCCAGTGGGGTTTCTGCCGTCCCACTGTCTCTTACATGATACCCTAACCCTAACCCTAACCCTAACCCCTGAAGGTTTAGTTAGAAACTCTGAAAGTTTCTAGACCAATAGTGGGCACCTAGCATTTAAAGATCCTGTGTATTTTATGTCAAGTCAAACATGTTAAAATAATTCCCTTGAAGCTTTCAAAATCATTTACATCTGTAAGTGAAATTTGTCAATTAGTCTTTGTTAAAGTTTTGTTTTGCTACTGATGTTAAGCTCTTTGGTAAAACTGCATAGGAGTATTTTCTCGTTTTCATCTTCTGTAAGTAATTGTTTCACAGTGCTGGGAAGAGTTTTTGAAGATAGAATCACCCATTAATCATTTTTCCCATATCAATTGCTTCCTTTCTTGGACTTTAATAGAGCAAGAAGCTGTTGTTACATTTTAAAAATCTCTTTTTCTGACTGTTCTTCAGACTTTCTGGATCGAGTTGGCTCTTTCTGACCTCATTCTTCTATCATTCTGTTCCTATTGTGGGCCAAGAAAGGAAGTTTCTATGTTAGATGTTTGTTAATTTTTAATTTAAGAAAATCTTCATCAGTCTGAGAGTTCACGGTAGCAAACTTCTATCTTTCCATTCATTTCAAGAGCACTCAAGAACATGGCTATCATAGATTCTTTAAAATCTCTGGTAATTGCAAGATCTTGGTTCACTCAGTTATTGGAAGTCTTTTAATTTTATATGGCAAGTAACTTTGGGATTACATCTCAGTGCTTTGATATTCTCCTGTAAACTCTGTATAGAACTGGAATTACCTTGAGAATGGTTTTTCCCCCAGTTCCTTCCTTCATGCAATAGATCTGATCAATTTCAGATTTCAAATTCTATTTTATCTGTGGGTGGTGGTTCCAATGTCACTTCCAATTTCAGCCGTTAGCATATTGCTTGAGATTTACTCATTGGAAACCACTTAGAGACTAGCCTAGGACTTGGACAGTGATCTCCGTACACAGAGGGGTAGAATTCCCAGAACTCTCTGTTCATTCTGGTTAATGTCACACATATAGAACTAGAGAGGAACAAAGAATTAGGGATTCTGTTGTCCAACTTTCTCCTCTATGAGAATTAGGGATTCTGTTGTCCAACTTTCTCCTCTATGATTCTACTCTGCTGTGTCTCTTAGGAGCTCTTTATCTATCTTATAGCTTAAAAAAAAATGGTTCCTTTCAGAACTGTGGTTTCAATTTCCTGGTTAGGACCAGCACAGCCAAAGCATAAAGATTAGTGAGAAAGTTAACAATAGAAATTCTACCACAGATTTCAAATCACAGGACTCTCTTCCAACAGGACCTCATTCCCTAAATAGGAAAACAAACAAACAAAGCCTACAAGTTTTCAGTGGCCTGCATCTTCTCTATCCACAACTCTACAGGTAATGGAAGATGAATAGACAAAAGAAAGAAAACTCCTTAAGATTTTACTATAGAGTTTTGGTTCAAGTTGCTTTATTTTCCCAGTTTTATGTCCAGAAAGGTGAACCTCACACATTCTTTCTTCCTGTACCTCTCTGAAGCTCCAGGACCAGGGTTCAAGACCACTGTCATTTTAAACCTCTGAAAGGAAAGAGAAAAACAAGACTACATAAAGTTGTGTCATCAAGCCTTGACATTGTTCCATTATCTTCATGCATTTACTTCTCAGTTTCAATGGTTGCTTCTCAGCTCTGTCCAGAACATCCAGTGCATCACTGCGAGAGAGGTTGGAAGAGCTTTTTCTATTTGCTTATCCACAGGAAATCTTTTAAAGTTTGATTCTTTATCATTCTCATCTGCGACATGGTTATTAGAATTTGGGGATTTTTAGATTCACTTTTGGAGGCAGGGACCTCTGTGCATGTATATGTGGGTAGCCTGTATAGTGTGTCTAAAGATGTGTGTGGCCTGTATGCTGTATATAAAGATGTGCGTGGCCTATATGGTGTATATAAAGATGTGTATGGCCTGTATGATGTATATAAAGATATATGTGGCCTGTATGGTGTATATAAAGATGTGTATGGCTTGTATGATGTATATAAAGATGTGCATGGCCTATATGGTATATACAAAGATGTGCATGGCCTATATGGTGTGTCTAAAGATATACAGAGAGGACATATGTTGTATTGTTCTAACTCTTTCCACTGTATTCCTTGAAACAGAGTCTTTCATCAAAACTGAAGCTATGCTAGCAGTCAGCAAGCACCCAGTATCTTCTTGTCTATACCCACCACAGCACTGTAGTTTTAGGTACACAGCCACATACATCTTCTTATGCACGTGGATTCTGGGGATTTGAATTAAGACCCTTGAGTTTATGTATTGACCACTCTTACCCTCTGAACCAGCTCAAAAGGCATGGGTTGAGTTTCTCATGAGCAAATATTTCTGTGTCCATAGTTTTCTAGAAAGTCACCTTGTTCTATAGACTTAGTCTTTCACATCTCAGGAGTTCTTGTTGATCTCTTCTACACATGCAGTTCTTTCCCTGGTTCTTCTTGAGATGTCGTTTTGTTATAGACCCCTTTAAAGAACCACTTGGTTTTGTTAGTTTCACAGGCATCTCTATTTTATTAGCATTTCCAAAAGCAAACTTCTGCTCATTTACTTTCTATAATATTAGTCTTTTAAAACTACTGTTAATACAATATTTTTGTTGATATGGTTGATTTTTCAGTATTACAAAGACTTTATTTTCATACTTTTCCCCCAGTATGAAAATTACCAAATTCTATAAATTTTCCTTTAGGCTATGGCAGCATATATACATTAGCCTTTTCCATGAAGGTTTCTGGGAAGCATCCTCCCAGCACAGTGATTAAGCATGCAAGCCCTTTGGATTTTAAGTGTTGCATCTTTCTACAGCTTCTTGAACAAGTTATGTAACTTCTGCATAATCTATCTACCTGTCAAATGGGAATAACCGCAGAACAGAACTTTAAGACTATTCTAAAGGTTAAGACACTAATTTTATCTAAAGTATACATGGTAGTAGATGTGGGGTAATTAAGTAATAAATAATTGCTGTTATTGCTACTATAGCTCCTATTGCATTTTGCATAGTTTTTTAGTGAGTCTCTCTTTTTGAATTTTAATTTTTGTCTGCTTATGTTGTTTATCTAAGCATCCATACAAGTCAAACTATCAAGAAATCCCAAGGAAACACAAATATGAGCAGGTGGTGTTAGTGTTGTGACTGGGGAATTGTCCTCTGTTAAACGCTGGGAGATGCTCTCTACTCCCAACTTTCTTGGCACAATATAAGCCTTACTCCAGTCCCAGCAACTGTGTGACCTCTGCTCACCAGTCTAGGCTATCTCCAAGTTCATATATTGGATAGGATTGTATCATCTGAGAATCATAGGCATCAGATAGTCAAATTCCTGTCCTTTCAGTCTATATCTGTTCCCTTATAGGTGAGGAGTCATAAAGACTTGATATATAAAACTCCTAGTTTGTAGTGGGAGACAACCAGCTTTTCCTGTGGCTCTGGGACCTTTACTCATTTTAAACAAAAGATGGCAAAGCCACCAGGAGCTGAAAGTGAATGACAAGAGCCATCCCAGATTAAATAAAAATTTCATTCACAACAACAAAAGCTACTCAATACCTAAGAATGAAGTTAACTCGAAATGCAGAGGATTTAAAAAAAAAGTACCCCAAATTGTTTCTAAATCTTATCAGCCTAAATGCATTAATAAAGCTAACCTGTTTAAAGGTGGGAAAACTTAATATTCTAAAATTATTTTAAGTGTTTAAATTTAACATGTATAATAATATACTCCAGTCAAACAGTCTTAAATGTAAAGGGTGATGAGAAAACTAGGCAAAATTGTTTCTGAGTATATTTGAAATAAAATCTGTTATTTTATTCTCTGAGGCCAAGTATATAACACATACCTATCACCCCAGAATTTGGGAGATAGAGGCTGAAAGACCAGAACTTCAAAATCTTCCTCAACTTCGTGAGACACTCTCTCAAAGCAAACAAGCAAAAGATATCCTCTGAAGTTCTTTGTTTTTATTTGTTTTTTCTTTTTGGAGACAAGGTCTCATTATCTAGCCATGGCTGTACCAGAAATTGCTCTATAGACCAGGCTGGCTTGGAATTCACAGAAATCTACCTGCCTCAGCCTCTGAAGTGCTGGGATTAAAGGCGTAGACCACTACACTTGGTTTTCTCTCAAATTCAGAATTGAAGAACAAGGCAAAGATTTAGCTTCTAAATATGAAATTATTAAAAGACTAAGACAGAATACTTTTGGCATAAGGCTATCTGCAGAAATTAAAAACAAAGAAAAAAGACCCAAAATAAGTCCAAATAAATAAAGGTATTAATTTATGACACTGATGGCATTTCAGTTTCATGGGGAAAGCAGGGTTTATTTAGTAAATAATGCAAGCATAATTGGATGGAAAGAAACAGAACTAATTTTTTTGTATACCCTTACAAAAATTCATTCCAGATGAATTAACAACTCAAGCATGGATGATTTAAAAAACATTAAAAAGAATACCAGGGTGCCATTTGTACAAGCTTTGAGTAGGTGAGATCCCACCTGCCCCAGGCCAAACAGGAAACTCAAATCTACAAATGAGAAGATAAACAAAATTGAGTACATTAAAGCCTTAAATTGTGGAATGGCAAAAGCAGCCTAGCTGAAGTCAAAGATGATAGAATGGGAATATATCTGACCCAAACTGGGTTAATAATCACAATTAAGCATAACACACATGGATTAGAAAAAGACACCCAATCTGATAAAAAAAAAATTATTCAAATTGTTTAATCAGTCAATTGGCATAAAAAATAAGACAAACAGCCAATAACACATGCAAAGAAATGCATCATTACTGGTAAACCACTGAATTCTACACACACACACACACACACACACACACACACACACACACATATACACACACGCACGCATGCGCATGTGTGTGCTCAAGAGGCAACAAATACCTTAGAAGCTAGTGAAACTGGAAAAACTGTATCAACAGGATGAAAAATCTCACAGATGATATTTTAGAGTAAAGACTGACACAATAGATTGGAAATATTTTTACTAAAAGCAAGTTCAGAGTTTGAAATAATACATTGGGGCCCAAATACTACTCTTGAGAATATGTCATATTGAAATTTAAAAGGACTGGCTGTAGAATGAGGTTTCTGGCCCCATCTGGCTTGGTAGTCCAGACCCACAGACCTGCAGTCCCAGACAGATTAGCCCCATAGTCCGGACCTGCTGCTTAGCCCCCTCAATAATGACTCAAATGCTTATATTAATTTCATCCTGCTTGACCTATGTCTGAAGCATATTGCTAGATAGCTCTTTCATCTTAATTCAACCCATTTCCATTAGTCTGTCCTGCCACATGGCTCCTGCTCACCTGTGTTTCTTTACATATTGATTCTTGGGCAGCTGGATTGCATCTCCCCTCACCTTCTTCTCCTACCTATGTTCTGATTCCACTGCCTTCTCCTACGTTGCCCACCATAGGGCAAAACAATTCTTTTATTTCACAGCATACAGAAGACCATTCCTACATCAAATGGCTAGTAGAGAAATTCTTTTATTGAACCACATTAATAATAGAAACAATGGAATTTGCTGTACCATCTACCAGTAGAAATAAGAACAGATGGATTACTGAGTTAAAAAGAAGTTGCCAAGAACTGGGCATGGTGGTATATGCCTTTACTCCCAGCACTCAGGGGCAGAGGCAGGCAGAGCTCTGTGATCTCAAGTCAGTCTACAAAGTGAGTTCCAGTGCAGCCAAGGTTACATAGAGAAATCCTGTGCTAAAAAATGAAACAAACAAACAAAAAGCACCAGCTAGGGTCACATCTACAAGCCCAGAAGGAAGTCTGTTTTCAGGTTCAGAAAAGATTGCTGCCATGGCTCTTGGAAACCAAAGCAAAGCCATATGATGAGGATGGAGAAAGAGATGGTGGGGGTGTCAAAGCAGGTGCCTGTGGGTTCTTCAAAGGGATGAGATGAAGGAAGGCTAACGGTAGGCAATGAACTTTCTTTATCTAGCTTTGAAATTGTTTCATGTCTTGAAAACTCATCTGTTCTGAAGGTTATTATAAATTGATAAGGACCTTTGCATTTTTCTGGAGAACTGGCTGCTGTAGTCAACAGCATAGTGACTGAGAAAGACCTGGAGATCAGATAGAAATTGGCAGTGGGTGTCTGACTCAGGAAGGCACATTATACTTCAGCTTATTTAGGATCTTTCATGCTTAAGAAAGGAAGCACCTTAACCAGAACTGTCCATTTAAAACTTACTGTTTTAAATGTTAGTGTGGGGATAGGTTTTGAACATACCTGGAACATAATTATTAAAAAGCTCCCCCCCGCCCCGGGAGTGAGTGAAATGTCTCAGTGAGTAGTAAAGGCATTTGCTGTGCAAGCGTAATAGTTTTGGTACAATTCCTGGAGCCCACGCATAAAGGTAGAAGGAGAGAATAGAGTCCATGTAGTTGTCCACGGACCTCCACATGCACCCCATCTCATACATGTAGACTCATGCACACAATAAATACTAACAATGATAAATTATTAATCTTAAATATCATTATTATTATTATTTTAGAATCCCTTTATTTGTTTCCAATAAAAGTGGACAGCCCTGCCTTCATGAATAACAAAAACAAACTCAGCAGTTGTATTTATATATTTTTTGCATATACATACACACACATTTATGTAACAATAATAATTAGGAAAGAAGAGGCTATAAGTTTTAGAGTGGGGGACTAAAGGAGTTGAAAGGAGTGGCGCTGGGAAGAACTTGAGGGAGAAAAGGGAAGGGGTAAAGTGATATAATATTATTTTAATCAAATGTGTAAAAATTAATGCTAATTTGTCAAAGCCTCAGTCAAAAGGAAGAGAAAATAAAGAGTATGTGAATTATGATTTTATAAGTTCTGGCTACATCTTATTAATTGGTCTTGGAATGAGGTGAATGAGCTGCTGCTGACAATTAGAAAAATGAACTAGAATATAAAGTATCAGCGCTAATGGGATATTAGTATTCCACCTTTCTTCAACATAATGATATTTGTATACACACGTACATCTGTACTGGGTGCCATGGAAAGTATCACAGCTGTAAGTTGCAGTTTGAAATGTTTTAAAGCTGCTGCTATGGGGCGTGGTAGCTCATACTTATAATCTCAGCACTGGAGAGGCAGAGATAAGGGCATTGTCGAGTGTGAGGAGAACTTGCATGATAAAGTATGCAGGACCACAAAGTGAGACCCAGTCACAAATAAGAAAAGCCATTGCTTTGTAAATCTGATAGAATTATAACCTCATTTTTCAGTCACAGTCATCTAATCACATCATCTCTTCGATAATGTCTGCTATAAGGCCCCCAAATTAAGGAAGGTTGTAGACCCAATTGCAAAGAAGAATAGTAGATAGGTACTGACATGGTACCAGATCAGGCATCATAGAAAGGGACTTTTGGCATTATTGCATTTCCCTTCCTGGCCATTCCAGACAAGCTCTTCCTATTTTTTTTTTTTTTTAAATAGGAGATACCAGTTAGAGTGATGGTTCTTTAGCCTAATAACTTATCCCCATTTTCTCTCCCTAGGTAGGTTTTGCTTCCTGCAAACAACTTGAGCCAATCAGAACTAAATACTGAAAATTTCCTTCTGACAAGCCATACTGTTCTCAGCAAAGAATTTTGGGGTGCTGTGAGTAAAACTTCATTCTCTTTTTGGTTCACATCATGAACTCTGATTTCTAGAACAGATGGTTCTTGAATGTACGGACAGTTATTTCTACTGTTGTTGCTGTTTTAAGTTTCTCAGTGCTCTGTCTGATATCCATCGGTAAGATGATAGGATGGAGAATAACCATGATGCACCTATTGACTAAATCCTACCTCTATAGCCTACAGCTCTTTGCTTCATGTAGATTTATATTTTAATTTATATTAAGTTTCTATTGTCTATGTGTTTACTCCTTACTATTTGATATGAAAGTCTAAGCTTCCTGTATGCATTGTACAAAAGAAATAATTTATTAAAATTATAAGGTCTTTTCCCTCTGATCACTGAAAATGTTTATAAGAGCAGCTGCGTTTGGCTATTTTTCCCTTCTCAACTCCTAAGCCATGTTTTCCTCTTTTGCAAACCCAGGTCCAGTGACAGTGTCCAATAAATAAGGATGGCAGAGAACCAGAAAAGGTAAAGAATGGCTAAGAAGACCCAGGCTGAGGCAGACTCCCATAGAACTTAATTTCTCTAACAATGTACAGTGCGTGCATATGTCCAAAACTCATCAGATTACATCTATATTTTGTTTCATCAACTATGCCTCAACAAAGCTATAGTAGAGCAGCAAGAGAAGTTGAGAAAAAGAAGAAAGGGAACAGAATCAAACAGATTTTAAAAGACACTAACAATCTCAAAGCATAAACTTTTGAGAAGAAATTTATAATATTTATTTATTTAACTATACATAGGATTAATTCACTTACTTTAGGTACAAAATGTATATGATATTATGATATTTATATGCTTTAATTTTAACTTTTACTAATACATACTGAAGTATTTAGGAATGAAATAATATGATGTCTGATATTCATTCCAAACCAATCCATGCATACATGTTTGGTGATATGTTTTATATTTAATAAAATCATCCTGGAATCTGAGAGACCAGATCCACCCACGGTCAAGCATAAAGGGTCAGAGAGTGGAAACTCACCCCTTTAATTCCAGCACAGAAATGATAGTTGGTAATTCATGCCTTAAATCCCAGAGCAGGAAAGACCAAGTGGTGACCTAGCCTTTAATCCCATAACTGCAGAGATCTTTCTGTGTTTCTGTGAGTTCAAGTCTTAAGCACCAAAGAATAGTAGTTCACACCTTTAATTTTAACTCTAGGATTATGATGCAGAGCTGAACCTGGGAGTGAAACCACTAGGTGAAGAAGATATTTAAGGCAGGTGTAGGAAAGTAGAGATTTATTTTGTAGAATTGATAAGTCAGGTTGAGGACTCTTGAAGATAGCTTTTGCCCTGAGAAGTTGGCTGGGTGAGAATTGACAGTTTCCTCTCTCTGATATTTCAGCTTTTCCCCAATATCTGGCTCTGAGTTTTCATTAAATACCAACTAGAATTCATGCTTCATATACGCACTCAGATGATATGGGATGAAACCTGAGCAGGAACTGAGAACATTATTAAATGTAACAAAATGGTGGGTGCTTACTGTTATAGTTTAAAAAATTCCATAGTTGCAAAGTAAACAGGAGATAACATCCCCAACAACATACTAACTTCTCTAGGCAAGTTCCCAGTCATAGACTCACTCTTTTTAAGTTGGCATTATGGTTCCTTCCAGCATTTGTTATCTTTCTTGTTGCTGTAAATGCCTGACAAGAAGTAACATAGGGAGAAAGAATTATTGTGACTCAGGGTTTGAGAATGCAGAACTTTGTGGTGGGCAGGGGATTGTGGAGTGGTAAGGAGCTCAGAGCTCTGCACATCTCAGCAGATCCAGAATCAGCTTCTAGGGAAAGCTGAGGGTCAGCTGGCTTTCTCCTTCTTCCCTTTTAATTAACTCTGGATACCTGCCTGTGGGATGATAGTATACACATTCAGAGGGGGTCAGTCCACATAATTTAAACCTCTATGGAAACAACTTTACAGACACATCTAGAAATATGTCTCCTAGGGGATTTCTAACCATTGAAGTGACAATGAAGACTTATCATGACAATGCTATAATTGATGCTCAAGTTTGACTTCAGTATCTCCTCTATTCCAATTCTTCTTCACATCCACTGTCCCAATTCAAAGCCTTGTTGGTATACTGCCATGGCAGTTTGCTAGGGTGGAGGACTTCAAATTTAAATGTAAAGGGCTCAGAGTGATTTGTGCAAAGTAGCTGAAACTGGTTGAAAAACAATAACGTATAAGGCCAACATCACAGGTAAAAGAATCATGGTCTACTTCAGAGTGTGAGAAGGAATGACATTGGGACTGGGACTCCAGGTACTTATAAGACTGAAGCAGAAAGACTCCAAATTCAAGGCTTGCCTTGGATTTGAGTTCAAGCATAGCCTTGGCAATTTAGAAAGGCATTATTTTTTTTAAGTAATAAAGAAGATTGGGGGGTACAGACAGTGGTAGAAGGCTCATCTAGCTTGCAGAAAGCCCTAGAAGAAGGAAGAGAAAAAGAAAAGAAGGAGGATGAAGAGGAGGGGGAGGGAAGGAATCAAGGTGAACAGGGGTGGTTGGAAATCAAGATAGTGAACTGAATCAAGAAGAGAAAAATCAAAGAGATTATCCTTTGAAATCAAAAGCAATCTCTTAAAAGGTATACCAGAACTCTCTTCTCAAGTCAGCAGCACTGGTGTGTGGTGTGGTGATGACAGCACCAGATGCTGCCCATGCAGAGACTGCCTCCCTGGCAGGAATTCCTCAGTCATCTACACTAGTGATACCAATATGTATTTGCATGACTTCCATATGCTTGGTACATTATCCTAGCTCTGCTTCTCATTTTACTTTCTACCAATTGTTCTTAACCTTTTCTGGGTCATGTACTCCTTTGGGAATTCAACAAAAGGAATGGTCTATTTCCCTAGGATAAAGTGCCCATAAACACCTACACTCAAAATTTCGCATGTCATTTTTTTTACTGCACTAGAATATGCTGACTATAAAGCAATCTCTTCTGTGTCACAAAATTTAAGAGTTATTTCCTGACTGTAGCAAAAGAAATACAAATTGTATATGCAAGAAACAACCTGTCTGTAAAGAAAAAATCACAGTGCTGTGCTGCATTTGTGTGTAACTGATTTTTAATTTTCATTTAGAGAAATAAGCACAGCTAAATGTGTTGCTCCTCAAGGAATTCAGCAACGAAAGACTCACTTCACTTTTTTCCTTCTTAGGTGAGGTTAGGTGTCACAAGCTAGAATCCTAGAGAGCAAGCTGAGATGATTGGTATATGGAAGTTCATTGGGAGATGCTACTGGGGTAACCACTGTGGAAGAACAGGGCAGAAAATAAGGTTGGATAGAAAATATTAACCACAAGGCAGCATCCATGAAGACCTCCCCACTCTAGAGAAAAAGCCTTAAAGAGTTAACATGGGTCCAGAGGAACACCTGACCCAGTCTTGATGTTGGGATGAGGAAAGAGGATCTGTCTGGAGTGGATGCTGAACTAAGCCACCTTGGGACCTTCTGCCCTTGCTGGGGTGGAGATGAGGAGATGGGGAGAAGAGAGAGTGACTGGGAGGGGCAGGAGGGGGAAGGGAGTTTGAACAAAGGGATACATGGATAAAAAAAATGAGACTTTACTCATAATTTAAAAAAAAAAAAAGAAAAAGAAAAAGAGTTATCATGGGTTGAAGTAGAGTGTAGGCCATAGCAAGTCTATCTTAGCCAGCCCCTGGAGGCAGGCTACCAGGAGAAGGGGGTGTCCTTGGGTGAGGCTTTCCTGGTCTTTCTCGACCAAGACAGTTACAGAAAAGAACAGAGTGGAGGAAAAGATCTCAGTGGCTCTCCCAGAAGCTGAGTTCTTTTTTCCTGAAGACGGTCTGGGTAGCACACAACAGAGTCCACTGCAGGAGGCTTCATCAATAAACATTTCAATTTTCAAAGACCCTTTGAATTCAATTCTTGTAATTTTCTGTGTGTGCAAGTTTATACTACCATCTTTTACAAGGTGTCAATTCTTTCTGATTTTGGCTGCAAAGAGAATGCAAAGAGAGCATCATTACTCTTGCTTCTTGCCTGATTTACCCCAAATGTACACATTAGGTTGTCCTTAAAGGAAGCAGAGTCAGGGCATCCTTCATCTGGTCAGGTCAGCTGGAGTACCTTTCCTGTTCATTCAGAAAGTGGAATGTCATGTCCAGTTGCATGTTAAATGGCCTAAAGCCTTGATTTCCTGACAACCTGGCAACTTTCTTCTGATTCAAATTATGAAGGCATTTATGCCAGTGAACTTCTGGAACAGCTATTAAAGGAAACTTAAATCTGTGGCTCTGATCCAGTAAAAAAAAAAAAAAAAGATGATCGCTCGGAATGCCCATCACTCAGAAGACAAAATCCAGCATGGTTTAGAGCACTGCAGATACTTTGTTAGTGGAATAGCGACCTTTTCTATGGCCAGATTATTGTCCAGCAGGAATCCTTTTTTGTCTGACATTAGCATCACACACAGAAGAACTCCGAGGCAGGTGTTTCCTGAGAGACTTAGAGGTTTCACCCAGTAGGAGTCTCAAGGAAACTGGGCAAAAGCCCAGGGCTCTTGAGTAGGTAACATCATTTCATGGTGACTCCACATCAAGTTTCTTCTTTCACCATTTCCAGAGTAGTTAAAGCACTTGGTAATTGGTTCTTATTGAAGGAAAAGATTCTCTGATTCTTCTGTTTGGGTATGAGACAACCAACCTCTTATCACAATAGCAACACATATAATCATCAAGGACTCCTTCTTGTCACTTATGACTCTAAGTGCCTTGCTTGCATTGTCTTATGTCTCACAATACTCGGTGCAAGAATATGCTACTCCTGCTTCCGTTTTACAGGCCTCTGTGTGGAAGAGAAAGCCAGTAGATGACTAGATTCAATAACTAGTGATGTGCCCGAGGTAAGGGCAAGGGGAGGGTTCAAATGAGTTGATATCTAAGTCTGTCCTTTGCCCTTTATTTTCTAGTGTTTCAAGAATTTACAAATTTAGTCTGCAGTTATCTCAACATTTTTAAGTTGAAGGTGTTTGTTCCTCATAAAAAAAAATCTATCTGACTTAAAGTATTTTCTGGGTGTCATGCAAGGTTTTTTTTTTTTTTTTTTTAAAGCTATTGTGGCCTCATGACTCTGTCAACAGGAAGAGTGTGATTGGGCCACAAAGAAACTTGATGGCTCCTATGTGTAGTGCTGAACAAGAAAAGGAAAACCAAAGATTGTTAAGCATTTTATTGGTAATTTTCATTTTCAGATCAGCTCAACATAAGCCTAAACAAATTCTTATGATCATGATGGCAGGTTGTGCTACTTAACTTCTACAATGGGAAACCACTCTCAAGAGTCATGTGAGGATACTGATTGACACATGCCCCTTAAGTAGGTAGCTCCTGAGTATAGGGATCACAGGTATGCAAAGCCAGACTCACATAATACAAGGCCTGAAATCAAATCCAGGGCTTCATGCATGCTAGGCAAGCACTCTCTTATCCTCATCAACAAATGTATTTTAACATACTATTTCTCTTCAATGCACATAACAGCTATCTTAAAATATATCTTTATAATACTCAGACATGTATTATATATTGCCTTAGAATATAGGATAAATGAGTATTCACCAAGCATCTCAACATCCCAGACACAAGGTATACACAAGGAAGTAGGAGAAAGGCAGTGACGTTTGTCTAATGGTGATGGTGGTGTGAAAAAGGACACAGGGATAAGGTAAAGAGTGATGGCCATGGGAAGGAGCTGCTATTTTATAAGGTGATATTCAGGAAGATCATTAGGAAAGCAGACTAGAATGTCTGAGAAAGCAGCCCTATGATCTACAGGAAGAAAATATTCAGAATTTGGGGAAAGAGAGGGAAATGAGGCTGGAAGACCAGTTAAGACATCTGATGTTGCAGAGCACTGTATGGACCCTTTGAGGCACAGGGATATCCTGTACGGATCAAAGTAATTGCTGTGTGTAGAAAATCTCAAGGGTGGCAATAATGGGATTTGGAAGATCCACTAGGAAGTATACCAGTCCATAATTTTATATATGTGTGCTCATATAATATACTTCCTTCCACTGTTTATTTAGGATGCCACAATGATATCAGAACGATAATCAGTTCTATGTTGATGAGGCCCAGTACATGTGTTTTGTGCAATCAGTTAGACATTATCACAGTGAGCACTAATAATAAAAAAAAAGATTTACTTTTGAAACTCACTTGTTTTTTGTTTTTTAAAAAAAGGTTGCCAGCACAATACCAAGTTTCAGTTTTGGATCAGCTACTGGGGACAGATGAAGGAGGTGAGGTTGAAACCACATTGGCCATGAACTGAAAATTAAGAAAACTGAAAGCTAGTTACCCATGAGTTCATTGTACTATTTTATTTTTATCTACTAATTTTTCCATATTTTTTTCTTTAGAAATAAACATATTACTAACAGCAACATTATACTATAGGGTTGTTTGAAATAATACTTTACTAGATGTCTTAACATTTTTGTATTTAAAAATACAAGCTACATTTGATATAGCTGATAAGTGAATGATAATATAAAAAGCTAAGCTGAACTATAACTATATTAAGATTCTTCAAAAATGGGATATCTAGAACACCAAAACATCTGACAGCAATTCACTCGACTATTTTTCAAGTGTAGTAATTTTAATCCTCAGCCCAGTAGCTTTTAAAAGGGTTAAAGACATACTCCCATTAAAGCCTGCTGGGTATAGGATTCTGAATGTACTTAATAAATTGTATCTTCCTTAAAAAGAAAAAAGGTGATGGGCTGAAAAATGTTTAGCTTAAACATGCATAATTGATAGGTTCCCTAGTGCAAATAAGTGTCTGATAAATAATTAAATTTAATCTCATTATAAGAGTTTTCATAATGGGATAATTTAATTAAATGAAAGCCAAAAGGGCTTCTAAGGGTTGGAAGATGTCACTAGTGCTATATTTGGCTTATGGTCTGGGGATACTGAGTGAAGAAAGCAATTCACATGGGTGCATGCATTATTTAATGAACCCCTTTGAGATGGAAGAAAGGGCAGATCAATGATAACTTGTCATTGTATCATTGCTTACAAAGCACATTTAAACAACCTAGAATGTGTTAAAGGTAGAAATCATGCAAAAACAAAGTTTTAAAAAAAGATGTTGTGTTCATATTGGGACACTAGAGATTTTTATTTTTAATTATCAGTCTTCCCATGTATCACTATTTCAATGTTTCAAATCTACTACTAAAATAAAAGTAAATTTAAAAAAAAGAACCCCAAAACCTCATAAATAAGCTGCAGCAGATTCAGGTTGGATCTGGCTCTAAGTGAAAGTAATAATGGATACAGCATGTATATCTGATACTAAAAAATTGATAGCTGAGTCATGAGGGACCCATTAACAAGCTTTCTGAGTGAGCAGAGTTTTGTGCTGCAAGTCTCCAGAAGCACTTAGCTGGACCAGAATAGTAAAACTGTCCTCTAAGTGGTTATCTCACTTATAGGTGGCCAGTTAGGAATGGTGACCGCTATTGGTCTTCTAGCAGACATTATTTTTAGTAGCATCATTTTGTTAAGAGTCAAAGGTGCAAACACCACAAAATTTGAGCTCACGTTGCCCTCTTACATCATTACATGGCAAGTAGCTAAGTGAACACCAGGCTTGTCCTTGACTTTTAAGTTATAAATGCCACATTTCTTAGTGCAGCCATGTCTGAATTTGCATTTGAATGGCAAAGAATAAACATGTTGGTTTGAGTGCTAGGTCTGTATCTAGGGTAACTAATTTCTTCTCCCAAACCCCAGTCTTGGCGCTCTCAAGCCTTGGAGAAAGGAGGGTGCCTTGGTTACAGGAAGACTCTCTGTTTTTATTAAAAGCAAAGAGATGGATGAGAAGTGGATCACTCTTTCTCTCCTAGAAGGATCACTCAATCTTTCTTGGTGCTATTAGAAAGAATTCCATTGAAAATCTGATGGCTGCTTCTCTTGGAGGAGAACTTATCAGAAAAGTACAGATGGCCATACATTTACCCAGCTACTTCCTTTTGCAGTGAAGAAACCAACATCTAAAAAATGTGACTCACTCAAGACCCTTCCTCTATTTTATTGGCAGAATAAATTCCGTATCCAGGTTCTAATAGCTTAGGGATTTTTTCTACCATACCATGTTACCAAAGGAAATGGCTTATGATGATGTGATAAATAGTGTTTCTCAAAATGTGTATTTGTTACCGAAAGTTCAATTCTGTGTGTGTGTTGGGAGGGGGCAACCTCAGTGCATCCTAAAGATTGTGGAGATAACCAATGCTGCCCTTTAATCAGGTGCTGGATGGTGGTAGCAATCACTATAGACATCACAAACACACTGAATGAATTGGCTTTGTCCTTTCCACTGGGCTGGCTCTGAACCTCCCCCTCCTCTCTAACCTTCAATTAAGACATATGGGATGTCAAACCTGAGCTAATGTGTTCTCTACAGCTGCAGTCCTGCACCTGTGAAATGAACAATGAGCTGTGCTGTCCCTGTGGAAGGGAGGGGGCAGGTGGACATGGGGCATGGGGAATCATAAGAATTAAAAATAATTGACATCTATTTTCAGAGCATTTTGGGTGGAACTGAGGAAGATAGCTATCTAAAACTAGCAATTTTTTTTTTTAAAATGTTGCATTTTCTGTCGTGGTCTGACACCTCCTTTCAATAAAAAAAAAAAAAAAACAAAAACAAAAAACAAAAAACAAAAAAACCCTAAGTGTATGGTTTCATTTAATGTATTCATATGAACCCTTGTCCCTGGAAACTTCTGGTATAATATTTTTTTCTGAGTTTCTCTGGGTGAGCACACTTGCTTTGATGGGGAGCCCCTCAGGTATTTTTCAGATGTTAGAAGATAATCTAGTGAGGGTTTCTGGGGTGATAGGTAAGGCAGACAATAGGCAGGACACGTTTTCTAATCCTTTCTCCCTGGAGGCATTTAGGGTTTTATTCTCCTGGGCTACTGTCTTCTTTGTGAGAATGTGAGCTGGTGACTGGTGACTGGGAAAGAAGATGACTGTGTGCAGATTTTCTTAGGCACAGAAAGCAGATTGTCCACAACCAGCTGATTCCTGGTCTGCCCATATTTAAGATTTTATTTCTGCAGTTCTCTGTACACTCCTAGAAGCAGAAAGCTTTTCAGTGGATGCTTAGATATTAGGAATAATATTGATCAAGACTGATTCTCCTTGTTAATAGCAGACTCTTAAAATCAGAGTCTGTAATAAATTCATCCAAATTACAAAAATAAATAAAAAGTCAGAACCCAAGTGTTATTTTATTTTTCTAACTTAAAGTATCTGTTTTCTCCCTCACTATATGATACTATAAGCATCCATTTTCAGAAGGACACAGTACTTTTGTGGTGCTTTGTCTGGATGTACATCGTCTTTTGTTATCATTCTAAAAGTTAAAAGGTACCTAAAAGGACAAAACTGGGATGGCAAAAAATAGCTTTAAATATGCTTTGACATAATGACAATGGCAAACCACTTTAAACCATGTGAAATAATTTTCCTTAACAACATTATAAACATTACAACACTGACTCTTGTTTCAATGCCTCTACTTAACAGTGTGACCCCAGTGATTTTTAAAATTCTTTTGTGTTTTCTCATGCATTACATTCTAATGAAGTATTATTTGCTTTTATTCTTTAAATCTACAAGACAAAAATCCATAGTTAAATTGATTTTATTCCCTCAGGACTCTCAAATAATACTAATAATTTTCAATCAGTGTCTGATACTCCTTTGCCTCTCTGGCTTAGTCACCCTCATTTTCTTCACATTGCAATTGGTTCTTTGTGTATAGGATTAGTGACCCATGACAAATCAGGAGAATGAGAGGAACAAGCAACCCTTTCGTGATTTCATTTATGTGCTTCAAATATACAATCTTACTATTTAAAATTGTCTGATGAAATACTCCTCACACTGCGCCCCATGCTCACATGCTCTCGTTTTATAAAATAGTTATTAGTAAATGTAGAAGCATGAGTCAAAGGCATGCAATCTCAAACACCACTGGATTGTAAAAATGTCTCAGAAAATGTATGAGAAGGCCTAAACAGATAGTGTTGGATGGTGGGATGACTGTCTCTAGCTAGTCGAGCTGTTTGTATTTTCTCTGTGTCTTTTGGCAATGTTTCTATTTCCTATGTAACCTTAAATTGATATTCAATTTAAGTAATAGAAAACTCTCCTTATGGAAGTAATACATTTACTGCTTCCTTAATACAAAACAAAATATTTGATGAAATTATTTCAGAGCCGTTCTCCACCTCCTGCAGGTCCTTCCTGAACCACACCACCACCTTGTCAAGGAGTGTGGAAATTTTAGTGATAGACTATTTCTAGGTCTATTATAGACCAAAGTAGATTGCAGAACTGTATTTCTTGGTCTATCATATAATGAATTTGATTTTCTATAACTGATACATCCACCCTGATCCATGGTTTCTAGTCAATATGCTCATGCCTGTGTCATGTGTAGGCATTCATAATTCAAAATGCAGTGCTTCAGATGATAATGATGATTTATGAAGTAAATAAGTAACAAGATGACTGCTGCTGTTAAGATTAAAGTTCTTATTCTGTCCTTGAAATGGCCCCAAATGCTTTAGAATAATCTTCGGGATTTATAATCTTGAGCATATAGCATACGCAGTACATTTCTATGAATAGCCAAGAGTCATCTTAATAAAATGTCAGAATGTGCTAGAAATAGAACTATTTTTATTGAGAATGATGGCATCAGGGAAATGGCAGATCTGGCAGATGTCACCTTGTCCACCAGGGAGTATGTTGCAGTCTCTACATTCTTCTCTGCTTAATGGGATCGATGCTGTTCCCCTTGCACTTCCTGAGTGCTGGGGCTTTACTTCGGAATTTGTGTAGCACAAGCAGTCCTTTGTGACCTTCTATGTCTGTTCCCAGCCTGGCCTACTGGCTGGTTTCCTCTGGCCCTGACACGGTCAAGTAACTTCCCAAGCTCTAGACTAAAGAAGAGACACTAGGCTTCCAGTAGCCATTGTCACCGAAACCCCAAAAAGTTCAGAAATGCAATTTGTAAAAGTAATGCATGTTGATAATCTTTACAAAGCTAAAATCATACCTTTCCTTGCAAAGCCTATTGAATTTTTACATTTATCTCTCTCTCTTTCTCCCCGCTGCCCCGTGTTTTGTGTGTGTATGTGTGGAGCTGCACATGTGCTCTGGGGCACACGTAGAGGTCAAAGGACATGTGTGTTGGTCTTTGCCTTCCACTTTGTTTGAAATACAGATAGGGTTGCTTGCTTGTGCCTGTGAACTCCAGGATAACTGGGAATGAGCTTGCAGGGGTGCCTCTGTCTGTCTGCCACCTTACTGCAGAAGCACTAGGAGGATTATGGACGGATGCTACTGTATCCAGCCTTTTCTATATTCTATGAACCTGATTTCAGGCTCTCATGCTAATTTGACATTTTTACCCATGCTATCTCTCCAGCAAGCACATTAGTTTTAAATTATTATGTGAAATATAATGAAACAGCCTTTTTTAAAAGGCATATACTACAGGGAAAGTATACTCTGTGTACGACCAAGAAGTTAGATATTTCACTCACTTCAAGAGTGAAATACCAACACAAATCAGGTTCCTGTGCAGATTTGGATATTCTTGGGTCATGCAAAAGCATCTTCTTTAAGAACTGAGTATATCACTAAACCCCAAATGTACTCTCCATGTGGTATATGTGTGTGTGTGTGTGTGTGTGTGTGTGTGTGTGTGTGTGTGATCACTAGTCAGTATTCCTACCATAAGCAAGCATGCTTGCTGAAATCTACTGAAAGGGCAAAAATATTGCAGAGATCTCTAGCCAGATCAGTGCTGCAAGGGTGGGCTTCCAATGGCAAAACAAAACAAGACAAAACCAAAACCCAAAAAACTCCGAAAAGCTGAAAAACAAAAACCAACCACAACAAAACCCAAAACAAAGCAATCCAAGGGCAAAATCCTGGGAAGAATCCAGCTCTAGGCTGTGTGGGTGTCAGGAGGAGTGAGAAGCCTGCCACAAGAGCCACGCAGACCTCATGTGGCTGAATTTAATATAATACAATTTTTCACTCGTTTTGCTGGGATGTTTGGATTATAGAAGTAAGACCAAGAAAGGGAATATAATGTCATCTGTTCCAGTTGACATACTGTAATGCTGAATAATTGGAATATGCATTTATAAGCTAATCAAAACTTTGGTATGGACTAAAGGATTGTTGTGGGTAATTACCTTGTTTAACCATAGAATGCAAAACATAGCTCTTTATAATGGGATTTTATAATTCTAAAAGAACTTTTAGTTGCAGTTTGGATCCTTTCATGCAGATGCTAACAAGCAAAATAAAATTAGCATTTGCGTGTGAAATACCCTTGCACTGTAGCTTAAAGAGGGAAAGGCATGAAGACTGAATAGTAGATGTGGGTCAGCAGGTTCTCAGCCTGTGGCTCAAACAACTGTTCATATAGGTTGCCTAAGACCACTGGAAAACATAAGATATTTACATTACAATTCATAACAGTAGCATAATTACAGTAATAAGGGAGCAATGGAAAAATTTACTTTTTTTGGCTGGAGGTCACCACAACACGAGAAACCATATTAAAAGGGTTGCATCTTCAGGAAGGTGGAGGAAAGTCACTGATATAGGAGATATATTTAATTTGCAGGATCTGTCAAGTACAGAAGTATCGAAATCTGAAAGAAGAAGAGGTTGTAGACAGGGAATCCCCCAGAACACAGGGACAATAGGAGTATACTCCCTCACTAGCTTTCTACCCCATAGCGGGGTTGTTCTCGAAGAACATTAATCTTGTCCTTGGAGAAAGTTCAACTGATACCTTGTTTGGATATTTTTTTATGTATCTTCTCTTTGGTATTTAAAAACCAGTTCTGCAGAAGAAAGACTTGGTTTACATAAAAACAAATCATTTTTTGCAACAGCAAAGATCAAAAATCATAGAATCTTGTGTTATAAGTCAGAAATATCACTTCCTACATCCAAGCTCCAAGTGTTGGCAGTGACTGGGCTCTTAATTGTTTGGTATTTTCTTTCTACAATGGTTATTTTTAAGAAAATCATGTCGTTTATATGACTAAAAATTTTGTCCTAACTAAAACACAGAATTTATATATTATTAACTTTGAAGGGGGGGAAGACATTAAAAAGTGGAAGGGGTTGGGATTCAGAATCAAACATGTGAAGTCATGTCCTAAGATGTGCTTGAGGTAGACAGCACAGTTACATGGATTCAGAAGCCACACGGAAGATGCAGGCGGCGGTCTCTAATGGGGTCTGAAATTGGGCTGGACTGAGAGCACAGTCTATTGACCCTTCAGTACAGCTGACCTCACTTTAGAGATGGTTTTGTTCTCTCAAAAACTGCAATCTTTGCCCGTCTTCTTTCAGCTGTCGGGGTAGACCTGGCTGTTACTTCAGATCGGAGTTTATGCGAGGCAGATAAACTGCAGCAGCCAGTGGGCTCTTTCTGTTCCACTCCTGTTGTTTGCTTAGCTATTTGCTTCTCCCCCGCTGTTTAATGATCTGGTTGTAGTTTTGTTTTATGGGTTTTCTTTTTAGATGATCAAGATTAAAAACAAGAGAGAATAAATTTCTGAGGCATCGTGCCAAAACACACACAGAAATAGAGAGACGTGAAGCAGTTAAGGATTTTCTGAGCTGCGTCTGGCCCATTGCAGCCTGGAAGGCTACTGCGGAAACCCCACACCCCTCCCCCTCACTCTTTATACCCAGTGAAGCTACTGGATGAAAATTTACAGTGTCAATACACGGGATGCCAGTACAGTTCAACATGTATGTTGAAAACCTAAAGATAGGGAGAACTGGTACCTCCCTCAAAGCTTTTTAAGACCAGACCAGTATTATAATTTATCCCTTCAGGGAAAGGGTCTCATGGGAGAGTCGACCTTGGCTCTTGACCATGTTTTCTTTGAATGAATCAGTTGAAATGGGAAAGGAAGTTTTTGGTGCACAGAAGGGTGACGGATGGACTAAAATGGGTTTCCCAGAAAGAGCTGTGTTTAGTTCGTGTTTGTTATTTTGTTTGTTTAAATGAAGGGGGGAAGCACAAATATATACTTTTTTTTAAGGGGGAACAAGTGTTAACAAAATGTATCTAATATAATATCAGTTACTGTGTTCTGTGAAACTATGAGGTTTTTTTTAATGGCATGAAAAAGCATTTATGTCATTGTCAAAAAAAGAATCAGTCTCAAGAATTTAAAATGTACACAATTTCCACTGTGCAGAAAAATTATAATGCAAAATGCATAAGTAAGATCAGCCATGCAGGCATAAGCCTTCAGTATCTCGCTTTTATCATCCAAAGTCAGCCAAAACTGGGAGAAAAGGCAGCACAGAACATGAGCTTCCCTCGAACAAGATCCCACTGCAGCCGAGTCTACCCCACCGACCGGTTATTTCCCTCCATCGGAACAAGGAGGGCTGTTAAATTTAAGAAAGAACATCTGTTTTTCATTGGAAGCGCATTCAAGTGTTCATTAAAGTGTCCTGGCCGCTCCTTTCTTGTTCTATTTCACAATGGCCTGCCTTTCTAATAGTCTTGCAAGTTCAGCTGTGACTTAGAAAACCTCTCTGTGGCATTTCCTTTGAAAAATGCCAGGAGAAACAGGGGAGAAAGCTGAAATCTTGAAGAGCAGTCACATTTTTATTACCATTCACCTTTTCTGTACTTCCTAGGGGTGTTTATTTTCTTCAATTATTCAATAGGCTTCACTGAACTTGAAGACCCAGGGGTCTCTGCTCCTGTCTCTCCGGAGGCCCTGGAGCCACAGAGCTTGAAAGCGGTGGATACATTAGCTCCTTTGACGGACGTCTTCAGTCACCTTTTGTAGAAGGCAGCTCAACACAGTTCACAAGCAAAGGTTCAGACTGCTTTCTTTGCCAAATTCATTTGAATATATAATTCACCCAGAATGGCAAAGTCATCGTTTTTTCTACCATCTCCTTTGTTTTTCTGAGAGCATTAGGCCACTAAAATGAACAAATGAGTTTGGACACTGACTTCCTTGAAGAAAGAAAGTTTATTTAGTACATTGGACAGGTTTGTTTGATTTTTAACCAATAAGCTGCATCTAAATATAACCCAAACATTTTACTTTTATAAATGATTTAAAAAATGTTTAGTTGCTTTAGAATGCAATAAAGTTGAAGGAGAAGTATTTATAGAATGCTGCTAAATATCTCTCTACCATAAACAACTTTGTCATTCAGACAATTTGGATAGGATTGTTAAGAGTGTGGTAAATTATAAATTATCTGTTAATAAAAGCAATGCAAACTTTTAGAGGCTGAAAAGGCACAATCCAGTATGAAGTAGACCTTTGCTAGGATCCCTTGATATGACAAATTGCTAAAAAGGATATAGATGGGGAAACTGAGTCTGGCACATAGTAGGCTCTCAGTAAATAGTAGATCCTCAAAACCTAAATGCATTGACTAGAGAGAGGGAGATGATATATCAAAAAAAAAAAAAAAAAAAAAAAAAAAAAAAAAAAAAAAAAAAAAAAAAAAAAAAAAAAAAAAAAAAAAAAAAAAAAAAAAAAAAAAAAAAAAAAAAAAAAAAAAAAAAAAAAAAAGAAATCATCCTGTGTCATGGAAAGAAGACTTAGTCTTTCTGATGCCTCACATAGTAGGTACTTTATATAGAACACAATTCTTATGTATGAACTGCTCTATTATTCCTGGAGCTTTAAAAAATTTAACCTGTAAATCAGGAAGTATTAAGGTTTACAATTAATTTAAATAAAGTTTGAATCATGTGGGCAAAAAATACACTATACTTCAGTATTGGCATTATCAATAGCATTTGCCCTAAAGGAAATATTTATTAGTATAAACACTGATGAATACAAGTGTGCATATGGACATTTTTCAACCACAAGTAAATTCATGTAGTAAAAAAAACAAAAAGTTTTTTCATGAAGTAGTGAACTTTTATGTAAATTTATTATTCCTAAAAATAAAATTTGTCTTATTACAAAAAAACAATAAAATCCATAGGTCTTATCACCTCCAAGAGGTCCACTAATATCTTCCATTTTTAAAAGTAATTTTAAAATTATTTTAAATTGAATGTATGTATGAGTATGTGAGTGAAAATGTCCAATGAGACCAGAGATATCAGGTTCCCTGGAGCTCAAGGTATAGGCAGTTGTGAACTACCAGACATGAACTCTGGGATCTAAACTTAGGTCCTCTGGAGGAACAGAATGAGCCATCTCCCTAGATGCCATTCCTTGCCCTTAATGAGTGTCCCTTGCCAATCTTTTTACATTACCTATTTAATTTTATTTTTCCCCTATAGTTGTAAGAGAGTCATCATAAAAAAAGAACAGCCATTATTATTCCTATGCATGTTACAATTGCAGGCAAGTCTTGTTCAGAGGAGTGGTGTGCTGCCCAGAATCTCACATAGCCAGTCAGTGGCAGGATTGGAAGCCTGCAGTCCACATTGAGTACATAGATTATCTTGAGAACCCAGTAGTACAATGCAGTGAATTGGGTTAATGGATCCTGGGGAACTTGTATTAAATTCTTGAGAAAGAGAGGAGCTGAGTAGAGGATGGAAGTCATGAATCAGTAATGTTTGGAAAGCTGCCCGAGTCATCACTCTGATTTGGGCTAAGAACATCCAGTTGTGTCATGGCTAGAAATAACTCATGGTAAATAATTGATTCCCTGAGGGGATACTGGAGTCAGCCCATCTGGGTTGCTGCCAAGATGCTGTTATCCCTGAAGCTAACCAGGTCTGGGGCTACAAGGTTTCATGAAACAGCCAGAAATGGAGAAGGATAAGAACAGAATTTGCCCAGAGGATAAGCCAAATTGCCTGAGTCATGTGAGATCAAATCCAAAGGCAAAAGAGGGGAAGAAAGGGGGACATGTTGAAGTGAGAAGAAAATAGGAGAATAAAAACAAACAAACAAGCAAAAACCTCCAGGGCCCCGAGGACAGGATGAGTTGGCTTCAGTATATTCCAAACCTTCCAGAAATAAGAAAAAAATTTAGTTTATCTTTGATTGCTATGAACAACCTAGACTGTCGTACCTTAAAGAGCCTCTTTCTGATAATAACTAGGTCATTAGAAATCTATTAATACATTTGTTGTATATAGATTATAATCTTTTCCATTTATGTAAAAGTCTTCTTACATACCAACCATTGCTCTTCCTTTCTGCCCTTTTCCCAGTCACCTCCCAGCTTCCCCGCACCCCACTTCTCCATCCACTCCTCAGAGAGGGCAAGGACTCCCATGGGGAGTCAATACAGTCTGGCATATCAAGTTGAAGCAGGACCAAGTCCCTGCCCCTTGCATCAAGGCTGAGCAAGGTATTCCTCTGTAGGGAATGGGCTCCAAAAAGCCAGTTCCTGCACTAGGACTAAGTTCTAGTCCCACTGCCATAGGCCCCACAAACTGCCCATGCTACACAAATGTCATCCACATTGAGAGAAGCTAGTTTGGTTCCGTGAAGGTCCCTTACCTGTCAGTCCAGAGTCAGTGAGTTTCCAATAGCTCAGGTCAGCTAGTCTTAGAGCTGCATATAGAAGAGATAAAATACAGTCCTTATTTCCCACATTTAGTTTTAGATAGAGAGGTGAGTGATTTCTCTGCCTATGTCTCTCTCCAGAGTTTACATTTCCTGGACATCTTTCCTCACATAGCCAATGAAGAGACCATATCTAACAGTTTTGCTGTTAACAAGTCTCCTGACCCTAATACTCTCTTTGGTCTTCTTTTTGTCCTTACTTCACTCTGGGCCCACAAATCAGATGTCTAATTCCTAGTGTCATTCTTCCTTGGCTAGCTTAACTGTGGGATATTTAGACAAATGGGCCTTATTCTGTCCACAGATAACTTCAGAATAAAAAGCAGGAACCTAGGGCAAGAAATGGGGTTAAATTTAATGAAATCAATATTTTGATGGAGAAACTGCCTCGGGCCATCAGAATAAGGTCATTTGCATTAAACTTCCCCAAGAAGACACTATGTACCAGTAATTTTTGTGTTTATTTCATCTTGAGTTCCTGCTTTTTAAGAAACCAAAAGCAACACTTTGGGAAGCAGCCTGCTACTGAAACAGACTGCAGAGAATATCTCCTTCATATAGTCTTAACACCATTCTGCATATATCTACCAGTAATGACACCATTCTGTATATATCTACCAATCCCTGTAGTCAAAAATTTCTAGGTCCTGCTTAGCTTAGAGGTCTAGACTTGCAGCCACTTATGAAATAATTGACTCAGAGGCTTAATATTATAGTAACTACTGGGCCAGTAGTTCAGACTTATTATTAACTAGATCTTATCATTAAGTTAACCCATAGTTCTTATCTATGTTTATGTCACATTGTTTGGTACCTGTGCTTCAGTGCAGCATTCTCATCTTGCTTCCTCAGAATCTGGTTGGCATCTCTTCTTCTTTCTTTTGTCAGAATTCTCCTGTATTTCTTGCCCACCTCTTGGCCAATCAGCATTTCATTAAACCAATACAAAGTAACAAATCTTTACAGTGTACAAAAGCATTATCCCACAAATGCCAACACCACAACATTTCTCATATATCTACTAACCCTGACACTATTCTGTATATATCTACCTACCCTGACAGCATTCTGCATGTACATATCTATGCTGTTTTTCTAAAGCCATCATGTTGCATATATTATCTACCTACTTATGAACCTTCAGGGGCTAGTCTATAATTGCTTTTAGAGTCTACTTTTGACATTTGTTAAAATGGGCTCCCTCTACTCCACTAGTCTGAAACACTCATATCTTCTATACCATCACTCCAGTCTCCGTATATTTGCTATTTACATTGCCCAGAATAAAAATATTGTCTACTACTGATCCCTCATATTCCCTTCTGCTTTTCTCATTTCAGGGTTACAAAGTATTGGGGTTTTTACTTCAGTATCTCTACAATTTCTCTTAGGTGTTTCCTTCTGAGAGTTTTTGCTACATGTATCTCTATGGATAATTTTAATTTTCTTAAGGAAACCATCAGCATCTGAGGACCATACTTTGTTTTTAAAAATTTTATACTTTGTGTTTAGAACAATGTCCCATATATAAATGTGGATTAAGACAATATACCAAAAGTGAGAGGCAGAAACAATCACATTTTAGAAGCTTTGTTGTGAATCTTTGTTTTCACCCCAATGGACTAACAAAGGAGACTGGATACAGTGTATATGCCCGTCCAGACTCCTCCCCTGGCTTAAAACACTCTCTTCCTGGCTTTCAGCAACAGTGTGCTATTATGCTCCGAGCTTCCATAACAAGACATTGTAGGAGACACTTGCTTTACTTCAAGAATAAACATGCACTTTCTTTTTGTTCTTTTTTCTTAAGCTCCACATCAAGATGTCTTTGGTCCCTTCTGATATCATATCTTTTGTCTTTCAGATGGCTGCTCTCATCTGCTTTGTTTTTGCTTTTGCTTTTTGTTTGTTTTTCATTTTGATTTCTCTGTGTAAGGGCATACTTATATTAAATCATAAGGGTACCAATTATATTATATCAGGACCCACTCCATGACATTTTTTTCATAGTCTTCTCTGAAAAGACCCAATTAGTAAATGCAACAGTATCTAAGGTAAAAAATCAACATAAGAATTTCGATGTGACACATTGGCCTATTGCAGATACCTTGGTGTAACATAAATCAAGTGGATTAAATCAACCCCAACGATAAATTAAAAACAATGACAACTAGACACTCTAAGACTCCCCAGGCCTACTTAAACTCTGCATTTTAAGTTGCTTTAGATGTCTTTGGACATGTTACTCTTTACTTCTGGAAATACATGGTACAGTGTAATAGAATTTTTGAATTTGGAAGTGGTTGCCTTTTCTGATTCAGGAAACATACAAAGCAAAGGTCTAATTGGGCTAAAGATGATATTAGCATCATTTAGCCAAACGGTCAGCTTCGGCTAGCTCTTGCTACCCTTAGTTTCCTCAGATCAAGGAACCCTCTTGCAGCCCCAACTACTAGGACTTCTAAAAGTAGAAAAGGTAAGTGTTTTAGTTAGGGTTTCTATTGAGGAGACACCATGACCACAGCAACTCTTATAAAGGAAAATATTTAACTGAGGTGGCAGCTTACAGTTTCAGAGGTTTAGTCCATTATCATCATGGTGGAACACAGCAGCATTCAGGCAGACATGGTGCTAGAGAAGAATCTGAGAATTCTGCATCTTGCAGGCAAGAGGATGTGGACTGAGATACATGAGGCTTGAGCATATATGAGACCTCAAAGCCCATCCCCACAGAGACACACCTCTCCTGCAAAGCCACACCTACTCCATTAAAGCCACGCTTTCTATAGTGCTACTATATGGGGGGGCATTTTATTTCAACCACAGTATATATTCTTTTTCCTTAGAATGATGCATAGATCTCTGGTATCTAAAAATAGATAATACCTTGCACATATAAAAAAAAGTGGTAGGAAAGATTTGAAAAGAAAAGCAAATATGAAAAGTTCAGGAAACTCTAGTTTCTCTTGCTTTCCTAGAATGTTTTCTGTCCTAGGAATTAAATAAGCACTATAACCTATTCCAAAATCACATAAATGGCTTCAAATAAACAGAACCAGTTTTACCTTTAAGAAGGGAGAGAAGCACTAACGAGGTAAGAAGTATTCAGTACAGTGGGAAGCGTGGAGGTCTGCAGAAGCTAAGAGGTTCATGGAGGTAGGGGGTGAGGAAGCTAAGAATCTCAAAGAAAACAGATGCCTGGGAGAAAGAATGTCCCACACTCCAGGAAGAATAAAGACAAGGTCCTAAGTTAGAGAGTGATTGATGGTCTATGGCAAAACAGAAGAGTAAGTATGACTCCATCACCAATGGAAGAGGAAAGCTGGAGGGATGATGGCGAGGACCAGGCCACTCAATCTTGAAAGTATCCACTGTTACTCCCTCCAAGTAAAGTCAGAATTCATGGAGGGTTCTGAGCAGCAGAGCAACAAGATGCCACTTGCATTTTAGTAAAACTCTTCTGGCTCCACAAAATACACCAATGCAGGGGGAACAGAAAGTGAAGAGGCCATTTCAATAGACCAGTTGGGGACTAGTGTCTTATCCATGGAGTTACTAAGATGTGGTCAAGTCCTAATTTCTATTAATAGACAGATACAACTGACTTTGTGAAGAAGTCGGATATGGACTATAATAGAGAAAGCAGAATTGACTTATAGACTTGAGGTGTATTTTTCCTAACAATCTGTTTTATGAAGTTACCATTAAACATATTAAGATATAACACACATATTAATCAATCTTCAGGAAGGTTAATAATAACTTTCTAAAATTATTTAATTACAAATTGAATACTTGGGAAGTATCATCTAGCAAACAAACTCAGACATTTAGGCTTCCCAATGCCACTTTCACAAATATAATGAAATCACTGTAACTAAGAAAGTAGTTGTTTTCAATTAAGCTATCTCTCAAAAGACATCTCTTGTACAAGATCTCTGTGGTAAGAGGACTTCTGCAGAGGAAAAAGCCTTATACAGATAAAGTAGGTCAACTCAGGAAACCTATTTGCATTGGGTCTCCTCTCCGGTTGAAAAAGAACAAAACAGGATTCTTATCAAAAAGAAATTCAGAGTTACACAAAAGGTAAACAGTAGCCAAGGAAAGGAGGTTCTTCAGAACTGTGGCTGGAATGCCTTTCTGCAAATGTTATACATTTTACCTGGGAAGGTACTCAGTTTCTGTCTAACAACACAGATAGTGGAAACCAATGTTACCAATAGAGAAAATTAACTGAAGTGATCATAAGACATAGAAGAAAAAAAAAACCTGGTGATTGAGAAGACTTTTACTAAGTCTTAGTAATAAAACAAAATATAAAATAGCAAAATGTAATCTTCACAAAAATTATGAATGAATCTAAACATACTTCCTTATATTGTTACTAAGGTAACATTTGTTTTAAAATGTGTATAAATGTAGCACATATGTAATCACCTTTATATGAATATACACACATATACCTGTACTTTACAGTAACTGCCACACAGCTGAAAATATGGCAAAAATATCTTTAAGACATTTTATTCCCTAATCATGCTTTCCATTCACCCACTATCTAGTAGTTGTTCTAGATATGAGATAGCTTCATATACCTTCCAATGCCACCATTGTTATTCTCCAAAATCACTCCTCTTAAAAATTGTGTTGTGTGTAAGTGTGTGTATGTGGTATCTGTATACTGTGTTGTGCAGGTGCACATGTGTGGAGACTAAAGGTTAATGTCAGTTGTTTTCATAAATTGCTCTCCTACTCATTATTTGAGACAGGGTTTCTCATTGGACCTGGAGCTCACCTACTGGCTGAGTTGGCTGCCAGGGGGCTCCAGGTATATATGCCTGTATAGCCTTAATGCTAGGATTCAGAGGCATGCTGCTATGCCCAGGTTTATGTGGATGCTGGAGATCCAAACCTAGATCCCCATGCTTGCATATCAAGCACATTACCAACTGGTCTTCACCTCAACCTTAAACTGATTCAATGTGTTCATTTCATTAATATGTACTATAATCACAGTTGTGCTCTGGAAACTCTAAAGTCAGGGCTTATACTTCTAATTATTCCATTATTTGTTTCTTGGGGTGTTGGTATTTGTTAGGAATTTTTTGTCCATTTGTTTGTTTTTAAGCCACAGTTCCATATAGACCACAGTGGCCTTGAACTCCCCAAGCAGCAAAGATTGACCTTGACTTTCTTATCTTCTTGTCTTGGATAGATGAACAAGTATGTACCGCCATATGCAATTTATGTGGGTCAGGAACTCTCAGGGCTCAGCTCATACTGGGTGGTGAACTCTCAACCAACCGAGTTATGGTCTCAGTCCTCCGTCCTGCTTTAAATTGTTTATCTTTTTAGTGGCTAAATGAGGTGTGAGCTTTTGGAGGGCAGGGCAAGGCTTATTCCTTGGCAGTTTATAGATAGTGATATTAAGTTACTGTGTTTTATTGAATAAATAAGCTAATGCATATTTGATTCATAAAAATATTCATCTTCCTTTTTATTATTAAGTTATCTATTGAGATACAAACTAAATAAATGTGATCCCTAAATATTTGTCTAAGGGATAGATAAATGTGCGACTAGGATCCAGTCATGTATTTAAATATTTTGAGGAAATAAAAGCTATTAAAGTAAAGCAAGGGAGGATTTTGAGGTTTTTTTCTAACCATATTTAAGTTTATTGCCTATTCTTCTTATATCTCAAGCACACAGAACTTCTTAGACATGTGGCTATCAACAACTTGCTTAGAGTTAAAGGAAATCTGTTCACTTCTATGAAGCTGTTCTCCGCTAGGTGCCTGTGTTTTTATAATCAGCTGCCACAGCAATCTCCTTGCCTTTTCTTAGCATTATTCAAGTTACTTACAGCCTATGTGGACCCATGCACACAGGAGTCCAGTGAAGGTGGGGTAGCTGGTACCAGTTGTATTGGGCTTGTGCACTATTTTGTGAAAACCCATTACAGTTAGATATGGTGTTAGAGAGATGGCTCAGTGGTTAGTGAGTCTGCCATGCAAATCCTGGGAAAGTAGAAATGGGAGCCCCACAAGCTGGTTTGAGAGACTAGCCATATTGACATGCTCTGGGTTTGATTGACAGACTCTTCTTCAATAAATAAAAATGGAAAAGCCACCAAAGGAGATTCCCAACATCAACCTTAGGCCTCCATATCACATGTGCATATACAACCACATACATATGCGTAGAGCTTCACCCACATGCATGCAAACAGACACATATATACATATATACACCACATACACACATACAGTAAAAAGAAGAAAAGACAAAAAAAGTTAGATATGATAGATTTTACAGTATTTAAGCAAACATACTTATTTCTTCCATATCACCAGGAGGTTAATTCTTTAAGTGCTTTGGTATATATTGTTATACTGGTATTTAATGATATACTTTTAATTCTACTGCCATTAGCCTGTGCAGTTTAAGGAATCATTAGGAGAACAATAGAAGTTTTTAAGTATTCCAAAGTGGTAATAATATAACCTGATCATCATAAATGACGTAACCTGAATGTGAATGTGAATATAGCTTAAAAACTACACAATTCTATTAAAATTAAAGATCAGATGACACAGACTACAGACCATCCACTGCAAGATTTACATTTCATTTATGTCTATTTACTGAAAGTAAAACTTTTAAAAAGATGTTTTAAATAACCCACTGTAAGGAACATACCCTAAGAGAGAGCCATTATTTACTTGCCTGATGTATATGGTACACTTACACTAAGCCATCGCCCTTCCCCAATGGTACCATTTAGTACAAACAGAGAAATAATTTGTTTAGCTATATAATCAGGAGAGGCTGCACACAATAAAAGAAAGCATTCTGGTTTTTAAATGAATAAAAATTGATTGTGTCCCTATAAAAACTAAATTGGAAGAGTGTTAACTGCATTTCACATAAACATCTGTAGCAGACTGTGCTTCTCTGCTGGGCTGTAATGCAATCTAGGACACTTAGGAATAAATGCATCCTCCAGATGAGTTCAGAGAGATTTTCTAAAAGCGCCTGATGAGATTGTCAAAATTGAATTAGTCAGAACTGCTAATGACACTTAAAACAAAGGGAAATCTTTAAACAAAATTATTTTGCACTTCTTTTCTCTTGATAAATTATATGCAAATTAGTGTTGATTGAAAAATGTTTGCCTTGAAGGCAAGTTCACACTAATAAAGTAAGGTCAATCTTCCTCAAGCATAGTACTTCTCGTTAGGAGAAAATGAATTATGATATATTTTTTGTAAACTATTTTAATAAACAGTGTTAAGATAACAGAGACATCTATATTTTATTTTCAGTGCATTGCTGGGTATTGCAATTGGAATATGCATTTTTTAATATCTATAAGTTCCAAGTAGGTGTGTAAATTTGTATATATATCTATATTTATAGCTGTCAATATCAATTTTTTGTATATACTGTATGCACATATTGGAATGTATTTACATTTTCTAAGCTAGCCAAGATTTTCATGCCTTTTAGTTCATTAGTTTGAGTAAAAGCTATTATTTCAGTCAGGGCTTCTTATATTTGCAGATAGTTTCATCGTTGGCACAATTAAAAATAAAACTTCAGCCCTGGTGGTTCTAATAAATAGTTTTAGTATTTATCCCTTCTGCTAAACGGTCACATACTATGTTAGACCAGGCAGCATTCAATGCCAACTTTTCTGATGCCAGCTTTAAAACCAGAACGGGCTTATAAAGGAGTGGATGTACAGCCAAGAGCCTGAGGATGGTCTTTGTCACTCCACCTCATTCTCTAAATTACACACAGTAATGTGTCAACTTCAAAAATGCAGATCACGCAGAACTCTGAGGCTGTCTCTAGACACTGCAGGAGTGGGACTTTCGTAATGCATTTCATTGTGAACATTAGCATCAGTATTATTATTAGTTTTTAAAAGAAACTGAAAGTTAAGGTAAAATGGAAATGAAAATGACAGAACAAAGGTGTAGCTCAGCTGAAGAATGCTTACCTAGCAGGCATGTACCCCTAAATGTGAACCAAATACCACAAAACAATAGTTACAGAGTAAATGTAATGAGAAGTGTGACAAATTAAAAAGATCTAAACAATTCTAATTTTTTTAAAGGCTCAAGAAATTTAATCTGTAAATTCAAACTTTGTGAATTTATAAATTAAAGAAATTGTGCATATGTATGTGCATGTGTATGTGTTTTGTGTATTTTTGTATGCGTGTGTGCATACACGTGTGCTCCTGCAAATGTGTGTGTGTGTGTGTGTGTGTGTGTTAAGATTCACAGCATTAGAAGGCTGAATTTCAATAACTATTTGCAAACAGTACCAAATGGCCAGAAGCAACTGGATATTGAATTTTTTGTTTGCATTTTAAAGCATTTTGTATCAACTCTGAGAACAGTAATTACGCAGAAGAACACAGTTTCTACAGATATAAAACAAGACAGGTATATTGATTTGAGAAGCAGGATTTAAAAAGACTATTTGCAGCTATTTAAAATGTATCACACATAAACAAATTTAGATCAGGCGGCTAGTAGGAGTCTGACAGAAAGTCTATTTAGACAGGTCTCCTTTGAAGAGTCTCAGAAACCCACTGCAATCTGTTTTGGATACTGCAGTGGCATCACAGAGTCAATCCCCTCTCCTCTGGCCAATGGACTTCTGCATTCTACATAAATACCTTGTTGGTTTGGCAATTTCCCCCAAAACATGACAAACAGACTTTTATTTTTATATTACAAGAGTTTTTGTTGTTATTCTAGTATGCTGAGTGGCCTGTAGATCACAATGAAACAAATACTTCCCATATGGAATCATAACCAACTGTCTTGATCACAATCAAAGATTTTTTTGTAAATTCATGAATGTATACAATGCATTTATGTGTAAAGAATAACCTGGATTGATAATAAAGTAAGTTCGCATACTTTACACCTTTATATAACACTGTCATAAATATGGAAGAACTCTAGAGACACACCCTAGCTTTTACCTCCAAGGGTCACACAGAATTTTATAGAAGAAATAAAGACACTTAGGTATTTAATAAAATGTAAATAAATAGTGAAGGGAAGGAAACACGGTCAGTCTTGATCAATACAGAAGAAATGATAGACGGTGGTTTTATGAAAATATGCCAACTGTAGTGATGTCTGGAATGTGAAGCATGTACATGAATGGTGACAAAGGAGGATCTTGAGATGGCTCCAGGGAGGCTGGAGTGAGCACAGCACATCCAGGAACATGGCTATGATTGGTTTAGTCTCAAATCTGGGAAGACAGATAAGAAGGAAACAGATCTCCAGCTGCAGCTTACACAGCAGCATAAGTTGCATAAAAGGGCTGATCTGCACAGTGATTTTTTCAGTAATTCTTCATGTATTTGACTGATGAGTGCATATCTCAGAGCTGGTACCCAGGCAGAAGATCCTGAGAAAGAGGTCAACTAGAGCAGGCAATGAGTCAAATTCAATTGCCAGGCTACAGTTTCAAGGACCAAGCCAGGCAGGCGCCTAGTGACAAGACCAGAGAAGGGTCCATCCAGGTTGAGTAAGCTGAGCAAGTGAAGCCCAGTTTCACAAAGCTTCATCTAAGTAAGATTCACGACTTTTTCCATGTACAATGTGAGAGTGTACCAAAGCTGAGACTAAAATCCAGACTATCTAACCATCCATCCAGACATAGCTCTTACCCAGACACCACTGTCAAGTCCCTACGCTCTTGTAATCCACTGCTGGACTCTTGAGTTTGAATGAATGAGAAGGTGGGAGGTCAGTTTGTTACCTTAGATGTTGAAAGCTGTAGTTGAAGGATGTGTAAGACTATTGGAAATAGCTGTCTGTTGAGCCTTAGTTTAGAGAAGCCAGGCATCCGTTGGGATTCTGGTCAAGCAGATGATATCTCAAGAAACACCATGAATGTTGTTGAACATCTTTCCTCTTGACTGTAATTTATCACATATCCAGTGCTCTGCCTGAATATATGTCTGCAGCCAGAGGAGGGCACCAGATCTCATTATAGATGGTTGTAAGCTAGTATGTGGTTGTTGGGAATTGAACTCAGGACCTTGGAAGAATAGTCAGTGCTCTTAACTGCTGAGCTATCTCTCCAGCCCCTTGACTGTGATTCTAAGACTCATGTTTTCCCACTAACTCACTCAATAAGCACCCAAGGACTTCTCCATGCATTTGTGAATCTTCCCAGCTTATCATTCATTCTTGTCTAGATGGAGAGCAGCGAATCTGAAATGGTCTGTGCCAATTGACATACTAAAGATATTCAGTTTTTAGAACATTTTCTCAGTCATTCTTTCCACAGATCTTCTTCATGATCAGGTACAGTCCCAGTTCCTCACCTAAACTATCAGTGTGACTCAACCTGATGGTGAGTCCCTGCATCTCAGAGGGTGACTTTGAGCAAAGCAAACATCCAGATAGGAAGATACCTAGAACATCACCTAGAATAAATAACATCTCCCAAAGGCAATAGTGCTTAAGAGTGTTTAGAGTCAGGCAAGCCAAATCTTGATTTCTCCTACAGGTAGAGAGACTTGTATAGGTGTTTCCTATTAAGATGAAAAGGAAGGAGAATATTTGAGGCAGATGACAATCACCTGTGAAAATGAAGGCCATGTTAGGCCAGCTGGCAGAAAGCTGCTTGTTCTAGGTAAAGTCAGAATATGTGGACACACAAGCCACCTTATAGTGCTGTGTGTGCTCAATTCAGATTGGATATTTCAGGCTGTAAAGGTGACACGTGAATGCTGTGAGTGATGGAAAGAAGGTAGCCTTCTCATTTGATTATGGTAAGCATATTCCACACAAGTGACCTGAATGTAGGTGACGTGTGTGTCTATATCTTCATTATTTTCTATGTCTGCATAAACACACTAATCACATCTGGTAAATTTATTATGACTTCCGGTGTATAATACCTCCAATCATTCAGATCCTACACCTTGGATTTCATTTTTTTTTTCTTTTCTTTGTCTGCAGGTCCACCTTTGGTCTTAGTAGGAAAATTAATTGAGCAGTGGTTACAGAAAAAGTGGTTGGAAGTTCTTTAAGTCACTTAAGTAATGCACAAGAAATACAACCAAAACAATAGGGCAGGAAAGCCTGTGAGTGAGACGGGGGAGAAGGTGAAAGAATTCCAAGGCTTAGGTGGCTGTCTCAAGGACTTCTGGCTGTTGTCTGCAACGAGAAGGCTAAACAAAAGAAGGCCTCAGTGGAACTCAAAGTTCGAAGTTCAGATCAGCTAGGCCTGTGCTCAGAAGGAGCTGCCTTGGGTGATTTGAATGAGAGTGTCCCCCACAGGCTCAAGCAGCTGAACTTTTCATCCTTATTTGGTGGTGCTATTTGCTGAGGCTGTTGAAATTTTAGGAAGTGGTGCTTTGCTGGAGAAAGTATGGCATGGGCTTTGCAAATTTATAGTCTCGCCCCTCTTCCAGCCCATTCCTTTGACTTTATGTTTGCAGTTAAAGATGTGGTGCATCTCTTTGCTGCCATGCCTCCCCACATACACCAAAATAAGCTCTCCCACAGGTTGCTCATGGCCATGGTGTTCATCACAGAGACAGAAAGCAAACTACAGCACTCATTGTCTTAGTTAAGCTTTCTGTTGCTGTGAAGAGATGCCACGACCACAACAACTCTTATAAAGGAAAACATTTAATTGGGGCTGGCTAACAGTTCAGAGGTTTAGTCCATTATCATCCTAGTAGGTGGCACACAGGCAGACATGGTGCTGGAGAAGAAGATGAGAGTCCTACATCTTGTTCGGAAGGCAGTAGGAGAGACCTGCGCCCCACACTGGGTATAGATTGAGCAAATGAGACCTCAAAGCCCACAGTGACACACTTCCTCCAACAAGGCTACACCTACTCCAGCAAGTCCATACCTCCTAATAGCGCCACTCTTTGGGGGCAAACATTCAAATACATCAGTCTATAAGGGCCATTCCTGTTCCATCCACCACACCCATCTATCTAAAACAGAATTTCATTCTGTTATAATAAGGGTTTTTTTTTATTTCTATAATAGAGCAGCAGAGGCTACATACACTAAAGAGTACAGGTTTGTATGGCCCAGAGTTCTGCAGGCTGTGATCTAGCATTTGTCCAGAGCCTTCTTGATGTATTATAACATGGTGAGCCATCAGAGAGAAGAAAGGGAGAATCCTAACTCATCCCTTTATAATGAATGTAATCACTTCTAAATGGCCTGTTTAATGAAGTCACCTGGTACAAGTTTACATTAAAGTCCCTAGAAATAAAGTCAGAGTTTCCCTGGAGCACAAACCCAGGTTTAAGAGGAAGCCTGCCTACACATGTAAAATGTGTGAACCATTCCACAGAGCAACATGAGCAGAATATGAAAATCAAATTTATTCTGGAACTCATTGGAACTACTAATAAGACCAAAGGTAGACCTGTAGACAAAGGAAAGAAAAAGATAAGATTCAGGGTGTGGCATATGAATGACTAGAGGCATCAGATGCCAGTAGTTATAAATGAATTCACCAGATGTGAATATTGTGTTTGTGCAGACATAGAATATAATGAAGACATAGACACACCACATCATCTACATTCAGGTCATTTGTGTGGAAAGGCAGTTAGTATTCTTACCCTAATCAGATGAGAAGGTCATCTTCTTTTCACCTCTCACAGAGTCAAAACTGAGACCCAATGAGGCAGGTTTAAAGTTAGAAAAGCCCATGGTAGCTTACTTTCAGGCAAAACACTATGGGGTATATCCACAAATAAGAAAGAACGCTGACTTATAACTCAGCAATTTGTCCATCTCTCTCCTTGTTAGCCACAGGATAAAAAGAAGTATATAATATGCATGTATTCAAAATGGTATAAGGAAGCCCATGTATTTGTATAATAATCAAAATAATCATAAAGAATAATATAAAAAGTAAATTTAAAAACTGAAATAAAGTAAGCTGCTGAATTTATCAATGTTACAATTTTCTTGTATTTAAACTAAGGGTTTTTTAATTATTTATAAAATAAAGTCTTTTTTATCCATGTATCATACCCTTGCTCCCTCTCCTTTCTCCCTTCCAATCCCTCCCAGATAGCCTTCAGCCTCCCTCCTCCCCATTCCCTCCCCAGAAAGGGCAAGAAGTCCCAAGGTGGATCACCTCAGCATCCACTCCAGGCAAGTCTGATTTCCTCATCCTAATATCAAGACCGAGTTGATGTTCTTCTGGAGTGAGTGGGCTCTGAAGTGCCACTCCATGCACAGAAAAAGTCTGAAGTAGTTAGCGTTAAATTAGGTCACCAGGGCAGGATCTTTGGTTTGGAATTAATTTCTTTATAAGATGAAGAAGAAATGTAAGAATGATCTCTCTCCAATAGAATATCTCTGAGAAGGACCTATGAGAACTTGGGGAGACAATGACTGTGTCCACACCAGGCAGTGGCCTCTTTTAGTTGCTGGCCATGCATGCACCTTAATCTTGGAATTCCCAGTTTCCAAGACTATAAAAAAAAATAAATTCATGTTTTTACATCTTCTGAACTGTGGCATTTTGCCATAGCAATATGAACACACCAAGACAAAAGCCCACTAATAAATTAGTGTGGGTAAAGATAAAGTCTATGCTGGTGTGAATGAGGATAAAGTGAAATGAGCTGTGAGAGTTGAGTATTTGCCTCTTATCTCAAACAGTACAGTGTGGTAGGCCTTTCCATGGCACACCTCTGGACTCTGCAGTGTGATAGGCCTTCTCATGGCACACCTCTGGACTCTGCAGTGTGGTAGGCCTTCCCATGGCTCACCTCTGGACTCTGCAGTGTGGTAGACCTTCCCATGGCACACCTCTGGACTCTGCAGTGTGGTAGGCCTTTCCATGGCACACCTCTGGACTCTGCAGTGTGGTAGGCCTTCACACAGCACACCAGACTCCAGACTCTTCCAGAAGCTCTTTGGCAATGACCTCAACCATTACTAAATGGGAGTCATGGGAAGTGATCTTTTTAGTTTTATTTACTAAAGCTTTAGAATCCTAAGGCAAATTATTCTAAGAAAGCAAGATTCTAGATAAGAGGATTGTATTTTATTTGTATATGCTGCCACAAGACATCATGTAACCTTCAAGTTTAACTAGGAAGTGACCATACCTTAGCCTGTAACTCAGAAATCAGAAGCTGTGATCAATTTCTTTACTTAAGAATGATGGTAATATAAGGGAGGACATTTTATTATTATTACTATCATTATTATCTTTTTGATAGCTGTGTTAATTACAAATAGCAAGCCTTTTCTGGCACTTGTCAAAATTTCTGAGCTGGCAGATTTTCAATTTTTTTCCTGGAGCCTTAGCTTAATCACACGACTTGTAGGTTCATTGGAGTTTGTATGTATTAAAAAAACCATTTTTTTTCACATTGTAGTACTGCATGAGCTAATGCATGTTTATATACGTGTTTGTGCACATGAATGCACACTGGTGTGCCATGATGCCCATGTGGAGGTTCTTGCCTTCTACCTAGTTTATGGTAGAGTCTTTTGCTTATCGCCAACCAGGCGAGCTTCTGGGGGGTTTTCTCGTCTCACCGTTCATATTCCTATAGGCATACTAGGAATACAGAGATTTGCCAGGATGTCCAGTTTTACATGGTTCCTGGGGACCTCTGGTTCTCACACCTGCACATCAAAAATGTTATTCCTCTTACATTTGTGTTTGTGTGTGGGTGAATGTGTGTTGTGTTGTAAATGTACTCATTTATGTATGGACAGGTAGACACCAGAGGTGAATGTCAGGTGTCTTTCTGTCTTTTTCCATCTTATTTCCCAGATGGAGTCTCTTACTGAACCTGGACCTTATCTTTTCAGCTAGGGTGGATGGCCAACAGGTCCTCTGAATCCACCAGTCTCTCTCAGTCTCCATGACCCACTCCCAGAGGCAGGGTTCCAGATGTGTGCCATTCCTTCTGATGCTGGGAAGTGATTTCAGATCCTCATGCTTGTGTGACAAGCATGTGTGTTTACTAAGCCACTTCCCCAGAGCTATAATAGGTATCTTATCATCTGCCCTAAGATGTCCCAGATGTAGAAAGTTCTCTGCATGAAGCACCATTTTTTTTAAATTAGATAAATTAAAATTTTAGAGAACAGATGACTTTTAAATACAACACGAATGAAATTTTTGTTTTCACTAAAAAGGTAGGATAGACAATAATTGGAGTGCTAAGATCTCTATCTAAAATCTGGACTCCTAGACAAATGCCAAGACCATATGGACTAGATGGGTGGGTGAGTTGCTGCAGGCTTTGTGGTCCAGCTGCTTCGATACACATATATTTAGATGTCCTCCATATTACCTGACTGTGATTTACATGATCAGTGAAAGTAAAACCATCCATTCTCCTAGCCCATAGCCAAAACCCAATATCCCTTTTTAATAGCAGAAGAAGTTTATGTGTGAACAGATCAGAATAAGCATGGAGACAGGTTTTCAGGATTGGACCAGATACATGAGTACAGCTGGGCACATGGTGTTCCAAGAAATGACAACAGGTGGAGATTCGGAATCCAAATGAGGGGAAATAACAAATTCTTATTTGAGAGCTAATAGAAAGCCCATTTACAAACGGGTGACATTTTCCCAGAATAGAACATAATATCATATAATCTGAGGGCAAAGACAGTAAGAGAAAAATATTTTAAGAGGATAGATTTTGGTACTAATATATAGCATTAAAGATTTAGTCACTAAAGACAGGTTAATATGTGAGAATCAGATTTCATTCTTTTTGTGACGGAGTAATATACCATTGTACATAAGTACCATTTTTTTCTTTGCCCCTTCATTAAACTATGGGTTCTTAGGCTGATTTCTTCACAACAGGATATCTATGGAGCATACCACCCATTTCAAAAAGACTCGAAAAAAATATGAGTGTTTTCAAGAAAAGACAAACACTTGCAGAGATAGTTTGAAGCACACTGATGTAAACATACAGTATATGTATTTCTCAAAACATTAACAGGGGTGGTAGGGACATGTCTCAGTCACTAAGGTGCTTGCCACAAAGACTAAGTTTGGGTCACTAGTACCCACATAGAAAGCTAGGCATGGTGTCCTGTGCCTGCAATCCCACTGCTAAGACAGTAGAGACTGGGGAATTCCTAGAGCTGAATGGTAAGCTAGTCTTGTTGAATGGGTAAGCTCCAGACTGAGTGTGAGACACTCTCAAAAATTAACGGGTAGAGTGATACAGAAAGACCCAGTATTGATCTCTGCCTCCAGCACACACGAGCTCATGCCCTACATGCACACATGCACATGAACACATACATTTGCATACACCTTGAACACACTCTTATATGTTCACTAAAGCATCAATATGAGGAGGAGGAAGCTGCCAATCAGAGCTGATATGAGATTAAAAAAAAAAAAAAAAACCTGTTTGATTCCTAGGTGAGGGAGCCCTGGTTTGAGGCTTATTGTCCACGTGTCTTGCTCTTTGCAGGCATCTGACATGATGCTCACCATACAGGGTTATAAGTACAGAGCTGGGATTCTACATCTGCGCTTCAGCCTTTATATAGTGACTTTGTCCTAATGACTAGAGTTAGGTTTCAATAGTCTGTGCATCGACTAGGTTCAGCATCATGGGAAACAGTGATATGAAAACTGACATCAAAATATTCCTCAACATGACCACTGCTAACTTCTTTGTGGAAAATATGTAACTTTTAAAGTGCAATTTTAAAATGTACTATTTTTTTCCAAGAGCAGAAGACACTAATTCAAACCATGTGTGAAACTGGAAAGAGCTGAAACTGTAATTAAACCTTATCAAAAACCCCTTCAGGGCTGCAGAGCTGGATCAGTAGATAAGAGCACTTATTTTTCTCACAGAAGACTCAGGTTGAGTTTGAAGGACTCATGTCAGGTGACTCACAATTGCCTGAAATTCCAATTCCTTGGGGACTTGATGCCTCTGGTGCATGTATACTCAGATACATGCATGTAATTTTAAAAATATAATTCTTTTAAAAATGAGTTTTACAAGATAACCAACACAATGCTTCATTTTTATCATTTCCACTAGTCCAATCTCAATTTACTTATTTTTAATGTCTATATTTCTTGAGGTTAGAATCCTGCATCTGAAATCAGACTGTACTCAACAGTTGAAAAATTCACCCCCCCCTTTTTTTTGTTCAAAACTCCTGTTCCAGATCACCTCTTCTTTTTTTTTTCCTTCTTTATTTTGTATTTATCAAAAAAACAGTAAAAAGAATTTAAAAATGCCGAAGAGTTAACAATAACTATACAGAGGATAATAATCATAAGCATGGCTTATCAAGGGTGGAAATGCAAATAAGATTACTACACATATATTTTCTTTGTGTTCAGTTTTCCCTCTGAATTTTTTTTTTCCATCCCTGTAATCCTTATTGAAAGTCTCTTCCCCCACCCACCACATCTGATCATTTTTCTTCTCTGCAACTCCCCATCCCCTCCCTGGGCAGGGAGCAGACAGTTCTATGGTCACACTGGCCCAATAATGCTTGGATCAGTCTTCACTCCCGACCAAATCCAGTTTTGTCCCCCCTCCCTCAAGAGTGAGTCAGGTGTTCCTATAGATGGCCTGGGGTTTGAAGGGTCAGTCCAGGGTGTTTCTGATCCCAAGCTGTTCAGTGGTTGTGGTTTGCTGCTTGGGCATGTTTGGCTTTTTTTCTTGTTTGTTTGTTTAGAGACCACTAGTGAGTGAGTACATCCCCTGCTTATCTCTCTGAGTTTGTGAGACTTCGCTCAGGAGGATATTCTCCAAATCCATCCATTTGCCT
>PVIH01012660.1:0-62425 GCA_004025045.1 Sigmodon hispidus | reverse complement strand
AACAAAGTAGCTTTTCAGTGCCGATGAGATGGCTCACTAGGTAAAAAGGGGCACACACACACACACACACACACACACACACACACACACACACGTGAACTCAGTTCAAGCCCTAGAACCTACATAAGGTAAAAGGGGAAAACAGACTTCACAAAATTGTCCTCTGACCTCCCATGGGCCATGGCAGGTGCACCCCACACGCATACATCATGCCCCCATATACACAATAACGCTGAGAGTAACAGATACTTCTCACTACTGATAACCATGGCAACGCAAGTCAAAATTAGGCTATTCCTGTGGGTGGGGCCATTATAAAAGAAATAAACAACAAAGTAAATGTGAGGGTGTGGAGAAGTCGGGACCTTATGAGATACTGCTGTGAGGGTGTGAGAGAGTGTAGCTGCCACGGAGGAACAACAAGCTGGTTCCTCAAAAGATGAGTAGCAGAACTGACAGATGATCCTGCAATGCACTTCTGATTTATGCTCAAGATAACTGAAAGAAACTTCATGAATGTTCATGTTCATAAGAAAGTGGTGAAGAGAGGAAAGGATGCGGCCCAAGTATCCGTGTGTGTGTGTGTGTGTGTGTGTGTGTGTGTGTGTGTGTGTGTGATTCAGTCTCTCTCTAAGGAAGGAAATTCTGACACACTTCAATGCAGATGAACCTTGAGCAAGTTACGCTGGGTGAAGTAAGCTGCTTTCAAACAGAGAAAGGCATGACTGCACTTGTGTGAGGTAAGCAGTCAGTCATAGAAATAGAAAGTTGATGATGGATGCCAAAGGCTGAGGAAGGAGACAGGAAGTGGTTCAATGGGTACAGAGACATAAGAAGAGCTCTGGAAACCAATGACACTATAGGGTGAATAGACCAGAACACTGAACAGGGGTGGGGTGTGGTTCTGCTGGAAATGTGCTTGTGATGCCCATATAAATGAGGCATGACGGTGCACAACTGTAACCCCAGCTCTCAGAAAGTAGAGGCAGGAGGATCCCAACTTTAGTGTCATCCTCAGCTACACACCAAGTTCAAGGCTAGTCTGGGTATACATGAGACCTTGTCTTAAAATGATTTTTAAGGCTATTGAATATTTGACCCAAATATGGTTAAGATGGTATGTTATATGGTATGTGCATCTTACCACAAGTTGAAGAAAAGAACTAATTGATGTAATATTACACAGGAATGTCAATTCATCATGAATTTCCGTCTAGAGCAGTGGTTCTCAACTTTCCTAATGCTGCAACCTTGTAATTTAGTTCCTCATGTTGGGGTGACCCACAACCATAACATTATTTTCATTGCTACTACATAACTGTAATTTTGCTACTGTTATAAATTGGAATGTAAATACCTGATATGGAAGGTATCAAATATATGATTCCCAAGGGGGTTTCAGCCAACAGATTGAGGACCACTGGTCTAGACAGTAGGGAGGAACAGAGAGGAAGACAAGGAGGAAGAGGGAGGGAGGCAGAAGGTGAGAGGAAAACTGGCCAGCTACCACTCAGTGACTTTTCTGTCTCACGCTAAGTTACACAGTTCCATTTGCTAATTCCATTTGATGACCACAGTCTCCTGAAGACACAGTCATGGTTACCCACAATTCCTGTACTCAAGCAGGTTAGGCCATTTATTTATTCATCACAGATCCTATGGATGGCCTGAGCTGGAGGCACAGCCAAAGCTGGTCTAACTTCCAAAGCCCATATCCTTCCTCCACGCTGGAGGAACTCATCCCCACCCTTTCCTAGACATGCAAAGGTCCGAATACCCAGACTGTGAGCATGTGGGTAGAGGACTCAGACTTGTAAGATTCAGGTTTCTCTGTTCTGCCATGTGAGGTCAGGGTTGGCAGCAGGCTCTACCCACTGAGCCACCTCTCGGGTCCAGTTTTTACAACTTTTTATAAAACAGAACTGATTGGAGAGACATTTAGCCAGATCTAGAACTCTCCAGAACTCTGAAGGGCCATTTACTATCTTTCCAACTGTACAGAGAAGGGAAAATACATGTTTCTACAAATACAGGAAAATGTGTGCACCTATGCATACGCTCCAAATTGAAGGCCACATACCCCTACCACAGAGACATATACAGACACTTAGTTTGAAATTATATATATAAAAAACCTTTTTAACAAAAAATCTCTATAGAAGTTGGGTAGAGCTGGAGTTATGGCTGATTAAGGTTAGGTCCGCAGATGAGTGTGTGCATACAGGGGGTGTTTGATCCCCTTGTGCTCTTCTTTAATGAAGACTCGTGGGGTACACCTGCTGAGATGGAAAAGCTTAGAAGAAAGAGGATTTGGGAGTGAAAGGGGGAAGTTCTGCTGCGTCTGCTGCACCCCCTGCTGACCCCAGGAGAGCGCTGCACATCTACGTTTGGGGATTCATAGATTAGTGGTCAGTGAAGCAAGGGAGCCTGTGAAGACAGACATGAAGGACCCAGGAGCTCATGGCGATGTGGAGGGGTTCCGTGTCCATAGTGCAAGAAGACCCAACAGAACAGGCAGAGGGGACAGAGGGAGGTGACAGGCAGCTGGCTCGGGGGTTTTGCTCTGATGGGGTCTGAACATCTCATAAACTGCAGTGTTTTATTTACTCTGCTTTATCGAGCAGAGTTTCTGGTGATTGTGGCCAAAATAATAAGGTTCTTCCAATTGGTCTTTTATTAAAACATTTGTATTTTGCCAGGCATCGTGGGTTCTAGCACTCAGGAGGGAGAGGCCAGCAAGTCTAAAACAATCAGGGTGGCATGGTGAGATCTTGTTTCAAAATTTATATGGTATGTGCATTTCCATCTAAACAGAATCACATGCCAAAGTGTTAATGACATTTCTCTCCAAGAGGAAACATTAGACATATTCATCTATAAACATTTTATAATAACTGATATTTTACACCTCTGTCTTGTTTTGAGACTAGGCTGGCTTCATAAGCTCCCCCCAATAATAAACCTTTGATTTTCTTGTCTCTACTTCAAAAGTGCTGGGAGTCCAGTCATACTCCATCACACTTGGTTTGTGTGGGGCTGGGGATCAAGCCAGAGAGGGCTCTATGCATGCTCCACAAGCCCTCTTCCAGGTAAGCCACGCCCCCAACCTTTCCATGTCATTTCTAATCACACAAATAATGGCGTTGCATCTGTTAAAATAAGAAAAAGGTTCTTTTCTGTGTTCTTCCTGCGCAGTGCCGCTGCACATGCTGGACAGTATGTGTAACATGAGCCTAAGGGAATCTGAATAGCGGAGGAAGGCAGAGCAGGCAAGGTCTTTGGGAACACAGAATGACGTAATGACATAGAGGCAAGGTTCTGGGTTTTGCTTCTTGTTCACATAGTCTCGGCTCATCAGTGAAAAACTGGCAACCTAGAAAGCCAGTGCAATTCAGATGGGAAAAGCTGGCCTTTTCCCAGGACAAGGAATGAATGGGGCAGCTTAACTTGACAGGCAGCCTTCAAGCTGCAGAGTCTCTGTCCCATCTGAGCTCCACAGAAAAAAATGTAGTGTCACTACCATCAGTGATGGTAAGTGCAAAGCTTACGCTCCCACATGCTGACACTGACAGACAGGCCCCTCAGACCTCTGCCAGAGGACTGACGAATGCAAGTAGAAAGGCAGGTCCTTCAGCCTCATGGTAGCCAAGAGTCCCTTCCAGCCCCAGAGTGTCAGTAGGATATGGTATAGAAATATATTTTATATTTAATAAAATCATTGTGCCAAGCTGAGGTGGCACACACCATTAGTTCCAGCACTTGGGAAGCAGAGGCAAGAGGATCTCTGGGAGTTCAAGGCCAGCCTGGTCTACAAAGCAAGTTCCAGAGCAGCCAGGACTATTACACAGAAAATTCTGTCTCAAAAAACCAAACAAACAAAGCCTGGAAGAGGTAGCCCTGTCCTCTGACATTTCAGGCTGATTTTATTAGATTTATATCACCACACCGTGGGCTTCCACCCCAGACAATAAGCATCCTCATTCCCCAACAGGTGGTGTTTAGAAAAGCCTAGTACAGAATCTGACTCTCATTGGTACCTGCAGTAGTGAGGTCATCCTTTCTCCCATCACCATGGTAGCACTGGAGCCCCTTCCAGTCATAGAAAGCCAGACTTCCTCTCTACCCAACATCAGTGGGGTGGAGTATGAAAACAAGACTGGCAGTAATGTGGACGGACTCTCCACTTCTCTGTTGGAGATATGTCAGAGAAGGTAACTAAAATGTAAGACTAAAATTAGAATCAGATCCTCATAAGTCTCACTATACCCACAATGACCACATTAAATTCAAAAGTTCTTGTCATGGGGCTGGGAAGATGGCTGAGTTTGTGTGTAAGTCTGAGGGCTTAGGTTTAGATCCCAGCACAGCGCCCACCCATGCAGAAATCTGGGCACAGCGGTGAGTATTTATAACTGGAGCACTGGGATATAGACAGGACAATCTGGGATGCTCACTGGACAACTAACACAGGTAAATCAATTAGTTTCAAATTCAGAGAAAGACTATCTTAAAAAAAAAATTAAGGTGAAAAGAAATGGAAAAGCCACCTAATGTTGATCTTGGTCTCAACACACACAAACACACTAACAGGTACATACACAACATAACACACACACAAACACATCACATATACAATTAAAAATTTGATGCATCAAGAACAAGGAAGATCTCAAACCAAATTTTAAAAGTCATTGACAGGGCACTGGAGAAAAGGCCCAGGTCTGCAGTTAAGGGTGGTTATTGATCTTGCAAAGGACCCAACTTCTGTTCCCAGTACCCACATCAGGTGGTTCACAACTGCCTATAACTTCAGCTCCAGGAAATTTGATGCTTTTTGGCCTTCACAGGCAACTATATCCACATGCAGAGACCCACACACAGATACATGTATAAAATTTAAAACAAACCTTTTAAAAAGACAGTTGATCCCACTACTAGGATAACAGTTATTAAAGTTTTAAAAATAGTCATTTGGGGAAAATGCTTCATTCGGAAATTACAGACTTCCTAAGCACAAAGGAAGGAGGGGAGGGAGGGAGCGAAGGAGGGGGGAGGGAGGGCAAAGAAAAACGAGATGAGAGTATTACTAAATAAAATGTTACAAATGGGAAATCAAACAACTTAATAAAAATTCAGCCAAGCTTGGTGGCGCACACCTTTAAATCCCAGCGCTCAGGAGATAGAAGCAGGCAGATCTCTGAGTATCAGGCCAGTGAAGGCTATATAGAGAGACCCTGCCTCAAAACAAATGAAAAACTCCTCAGTGTGTGAACTCACCAACAGAATAGAGGACAGGGCAGGGAAAACATACAAACTTCAGTGACAATGACAGCAGCTATTGATAATAACAGAGACAAAAGCAGACTGAAGAGGAATCTCAATGACTTGACAGGAGATGTAATATTTACATCAGCAGAGTTCCAGTAGAGAAGGAGGAAGAGGAGAGGGAAAGTACCAGAAAGGGGGAGGGCTGGAAAGATGACCCTCACAGGGAACCTAGGTTCAGTTCCCAACACCCACATCAGGTGGTTCACAACTCAGCTCCAGTTCTAGAGACCTAATGCCTTCTTCTGGCCTCTGCAGACACCAGACATGGATACAGTGCACTCACATTACATGTAGGCAATCACTCACATATATAAAATAAAAATGAATAAATCTTTAAAAAATTTGACAAACTTTTTTGAGATTATAAAGTACTTAAAAAGCCAGAAACTAAAATATTACACACACATAGACACACAGAGCAAATAATTCCTATCCCAGAAATGAACACATACTTAACAAAAGATACACAAGTGAGTAATAAACACAATAAAATATTGTCAGAACAGTTAGTTGTTGGCAAAATGAAGAATCAAAACCACAATGAAACAACCCAACACTAGAATATCTAAAATAAAAAAATAACAGTACTAAGTTGATGAGGATATGGACAATCATACACTGTTGATGGAATTGTATACAAAGCTGAAAAACAGTAGTTTGGCAATTTCACAAAATTAAAAAATCACCTAGCCTTTGACCTAATTAGTCCATTCCTTTCCACAAAAGAAGTGGAAACTTATGTTAACCAAAGATGTGTGCAATGCTATCTATACAAAGTTTTATTCAAAATAACCTCCCTCTGGCACCAACCTGATCCATCAACACAGGGATGATTTCCTATTATACAACATATTATTATAATACAATGTTTTGTTATTGAGCCGTACACAGGAGGGAATCATGAATACATGCAATGACATGGATGAAAACCCAAAATATGGTGTGGAATGGAGGTAGAGGATAAACAACAGGTGCTTTTTAGGCTCCACTTACAAGACGTTTTAAAACAGATGAAATTAATTAATGGAGAAATAAATCAAATCACCTGGACGGTAACAGAAACGGTTCAGGAATGGGCATGAGGGAGCATTTACAGGCTTTCAAAGCCTAGGAATTTGGGTACCTGCAGGGAGTCCCAGAACTCGCAGGACTGTATGGGTATGAATGGATTGCTCCCAGTGTCCTTAAACTTTCCTGCGGGTTTTCATAGCCCTGGAGCACGGTTCCTAAGACCCCCTAGACAGGCCTTCCCTTCTAGGTAAGTCCCAAACTCCTGTCTTAGCTCTTTCTGCCTGAAACATGGCTCTTGCTACTCCATCATCCTCAACCGAATCCCAGCATGCACTCCTCTATCTTGTTTATGATTCACATCTTTATTTTTATTTTATGTGTGTGGGTGTTTTGCCTGCCTGTGTGTCTGGGTACCACTTACATGCCTGGTGTCACAGCAAGCCAGAAGAGGACATCAGGCCTTTGGAACTGGAGTTACAGAGGGTTATGAGCCGTCATGTGGGTCCTGGGAATTAAGCCAAAGTCCTCAGCCAGTGCTCTTAACTGCTGAGCCATCTCTTTAGCCCCATTCATATCTTTTAAAAAATATTTTTTTATGTGTGTGTATGGGTGTGGCTACTCCTCGGAGCGCAAGTCAGTTCTTCCTACCCTGGGGAGTCCCAGGACTGAACTCAAATTCTCAGGTTTGGTGACAGGTGCCATTACTCATTCAGTCTCCTTGTAGACCCACAGCTCATTTCTTTAAGGTAAGACTTTTGACCACCAGGCTGGGGCGGGTGACCACCTTACCCTCCCATCATCCAAAGCCTTTCTGCCTCTTCAATAACTATGTTACAACTGCCCCCATTCCCCTGGCCTTTCATCTCTCATCACATGGCCTGCTCACCACGTTAATGGTTCTGACCCCATAGCCTGACATGGGGCCTGAGCTGATTCTTTTATAATGATATGAATATACAAACAAAAGCCCCACCCTAATATGTACCCATAATGTTATGCCGTATGAGCAATAGGGGATATTCCTCAGGCCCTGAGGGGAAATCACATTGCCCAAAACACCCCAGTGAGTCAGTCTGCATAGATGTTGACTAAGTCAGTTTTGGACACCCACAGTGAGGACACGTTGCCTGGAAGACCAGCTTCCTCCTTGACTTCCTCAGCCAGGGGCCAAAGAAAGAGGTTCAGGTCAGAACCCAAATGTCCCGAAAAGCACCCCTAAGACCAGAGCATGAAATCAGAACCTGTCTTTGGCTCTTTCTCACGCTCTTTGCCTCCTCCACACACTAAGAAAACAACCACCTTGGAGGGATGTCTATGTTGAAACTAGAGATGCTCCTGTCAAAATGAGGCTCCCATGGGATTTCAGTTAATATCTCAAAAGTTATTTATTTTTTCCCTTTTAGAATATAATTCTATCTTTAAAAATTGTTTTTTTAATGTGTGCGTTTGCTTGTATTGTATGTACGTACACCAACCTACACTAACCTCAGCTTCCTCATTAGAAGGTATCTCCTTCATCACTACCTCCTTCAAAATTTGATGATGTCCCAGGTGTTTGTCTGACCCAGACCAATCTGGTGCCGGACTTACCCTATACTCACTTCCCTCTGGTTACACACACTTCTGTGATCTCTGCCGGGAAGGCATCGCAAGAGCTTTCTTTAGCAAAGATCACCCAACCTGGGCTTGAGCCAGCTCATCAAATGGTGACATGTGAGCCTCACTGCAGTAAATGCATGGCCTCTTTGCCTGTTATATTGTAGTAATTTAGTTCTCAAATATGTCAGTGTTGCCATGGCCACCACTGAGACTCAGCTCTACATCTAGTTTGTGGATTGATGCCCCACTGACTGTAAGGTTGATTTGACTAGTTTCCCACTGTGATATGTGATGGAGATCTGGCCAGGTTAGGCTGTGGGTATTGAACAAGATCACTGCCATTGCTAACAACCTAAACTGTAGAATTGACATAAGGCTTGCCTTTGGTAACCTGGATGTGAGTATGTTAAGCATCAATAACCAGTTTTAAATTCCAACTAGCCAAACCTAGAATCATCTAAAAAAGTCTGAACTGAGGAGCTACCTAAACTGTGTTGGCCTGTGGACATATATTTGGGAGGTTAACCTGATTGTTAAATGATGGAGGCTTTATCAAACAAAATAAATAAAAATTCATTACCAGGTTCAAAGCCATCTTGATTTTCTTCTGTGTTAGTTATCATCTAGAAATTTTATTCTTTATATTGCTTTGCACTTTGCTTTTAGGTCTATGGTTTATTTTGAATAATTTTTATGTAATTCTTTCTGCCTGTGTGTGTGTGTGTGTGTGTGTGTGTGTGTGTGTGTGAGAGAGAGAGAGAGAGAGAGAGAGAGAGAGAGAGAGAGAGAGCATCATGTATGTACAGGCACTCTCAGAAGCCAGAAGAAGGTGTCAGATGCCCTGGAGCTGTAGTTACAGGCTGCTGTTCACCTCCTCATGTGGGTGTTGGGAGCTGAACTTTGGTCCTCCAGAGTAGCAAGCACCCTTAACCACAGGATCATCTCTCCAACCCCATGCAATTTTTTTCTACATAAAAAGTGTATAGTTTGTGTTCAGATATTTGTTGGGGCACCATTTGTTGAAGACTTCAAGACTATGTTGTCTTATTTCCATTGTCAGAGATGAGTTGATTGCATACTTGTGGGCATCTGATTCTGGGCTCTCTATTCTGTTCTACTATCCATTTGTCCATTTCTCCTCAATATGCTATACTATATGTCATGAAATCAATAGTGGAAGCCCTCTGACTTTGTTCTCCATTTTAGGTCTTTTCCTTTCCGTGTAAACTTTGGAATAAATTGGTCCATATTGGCAAAGCAACTTTAGATTTTTGTTTGGTGTTCACTGATGCCATAAATCAATCATGGGAAAACCCAATCATAGTGAGGTTTCCTATCTATGAACATGAAATGCTTTTCCATTTATTGATATTTTCTTAGATTTCTTTCACTGGTTTTTGGGTATTCACATATAGATACACCGAGTATTTCATTACAGATTAGATTCTACATAAGTACTTCATTTTTGATAGCTATGTACATAATACTGTTTTTAATTTTTAAGATATATTTTTATTACTTTATGTGTATGAGTGCTTTGCCTGCATGTGTGACTGTGTACCACATGTATACTTGGTGTCGGAAGAGGTGGTGAGCCTCTATATGGGTGTTGGAAATCAAACCTGGGTCTTTCACAACAAGTACCCTTAACCACTGAGCCAACTCTCCAGCCCAATGGTACCTTTTTTTTTTTAACTTCAAATTTCAACAATTAATTTCTAATCTATATAGGAACACAATGGATTATATATGTTCTCTATCCTCAACCTTGCTATAACTGTAAGTTCAATAAATATGGTATTGCTGTTGATTTTTTAGGATTCCATATAGACAATACTCTCAGCCACAAACAAGACCAGTTTCATGGCTTCCTTCCCTTCCTGTAAACGCCGCATTTCCTTTTCTTGGTTTTAGCATTCGCTAGGACAGAAAAAAACCAAACCCGAGTAGGAGTAGAGAGCAAGCATTTTTGTAAGACAGTATCTAGTTTCTTGACATCGTGTATGATGTTACTAAAGGTTCTTTGTAAAAACACTTTCTCTGTTTGAATAATAGAAAGACATGTCTCTCCAGTCCCAGTCTGTTGGGAATTTTTGCTGTGAATGAGTCTAAGACTTTGTCAATTTTTTTCCAAATCTATTGCTATGATCACAATTTTGGCATTCATTGCCATTTTATGGGCATTTCATACAAACAAAATCATGTGATATATAGTCTTTTGCATTAGGGTTTTCTCACTTTATGTGTTTCCTAGGGTCACATATTCCATCATGTGGGTATGCCCTAAGTATATCTTCAATAACTAGATTTATGGCTCATAATTCAGACCTGGGAAACACCTAGATTCTATCAGAGCAAAGAAAAATATGAAGAGTATTATCCATGTGTGATCTAAGTGTGCCTGTTTACTTGAACAGAAAGGTGTGATCCAAGAGTGCCCATCTATGTGAACAGAAAGGTGTGATCCAAGTGTGTCCATCTATGTGAACAGAAATGAACTTATCCTGGGGATTCCTCTGTACTCGATAAGAATCATGTTTGCATCTCCTAGGCTTAACTAAACTGCTGCTGTAGCTGCCTGCCATCTGCATCAATGGAACCCCTCTCCTGCCAAGTGCTAACCTAGGAAGCCACTTGTGCATGGAACAATTCTTAAGGGCTGGTGTTATTCATCCCCATTTGACATGCCTGTGAAGAAATCATGGATCTGAGAGATCAAAGACCCTGTAACCAATAAGAGCCAAGAAGAAAACTGAAGGAGCCCAATGCCTAAGCCCTCCTCTTAGGGCCATCAGGAATCTAGAATCCTTGACCTAACTGCTCCAGTAATAAGACTTCCATATGGTTTTGTGTTTGTTTGATTGCTTGCCTATCTGAGAGCCTATTTGACAGTCTGAAGAAGTCTACAGAACCCTCTTCAGAATAATGTTTTAAATGCACAAGATTAAATCTATACAATTGCAAAGGAAATGCATCCCATGCAGGGTGGTTAATGTTGATTGTTGACCTGACAAGAGTTAGTTACCATGGAAACAACCTCTGGGCATATCTTTGAGGGAAGTACTAGATTAGGCTAATCAAGGTGGTAAAATCCATCATCCCATGAGCTAGATCCTGGGCTGTGTAAAAAAAGAAGCAGAAGATGGAAGAGATAGCTCAGCACTGGATGCTCTTCCAGAGGACTGGGGTTCAATCCCCAACACTCATATGGCAGGCAGCTCACAACTATCTGTAACTCCCGTTCCAGGGGATCTGGCATCCTCACACAGACATATATGCAGACAAAATGCCAATGTAAATAGAATAAAAATAAATTTAAAAAAAATTGTTTTAAAGGAAAGGGCTGGGGCTGAAGGGATAGCTCAGCGGTTGGGAGCATCGACTGTTCTTTCAGAGGACCGGGGTTCGATTCCCAGCACCCACATGGCAGCTCACAGCTGTCTGTAGTTCCAGTTTCAGGCAAACACCAAAGCAAATAAATAAAGTTGAAAAAAAAATAGATAAAGGGAAAAGCTGGAGAAATGGCTTAGGATTAAGCGCCCTTGTTGTTCTCCCAGAGAATCTGGGTTTAATTCCTAGCACCCAAAAGACTGCTTACAAATCTAGCCCCAGGGTATTCAGTGCTTTCTCCTAGCTTCCCTGGACACCCGATATGCCAGTAGTACAAAGTACAAAGTAGTAGCACATGCAGCCCAAACATTCATACTCATAAAATAATAAAATGAGAGAGAGAGAGAGAGAGAGAGAGAGAGAGAGAGGAGAGAAGGCTGAGAAACCACAGCAACAAGTCAAGGAATTAATTAATTCTTTTAAAACAACCAGGTTTCTAAAGTAATAATATAAACATCCTTCTAACACATTAAATAACAAAACCCAGCAGTAAGTCTAATTCCCAGCACCACACTGAAATATTAAAAAGCATAAGTAACGAAAGCTATCTGCAGCATCACTGCAGGGTAATGTGCACACATCTGGATTTCTGTTGGTGACAAAGACAGGTGCTACTGATATGACTGTGCCTCACTGACTTTGTGCATACTGAAAGGGGACACTAGCCTTCAGTTAGAAATGAGTGACAAAAATGATGTCACTAGTCCTCCATCCACATTCATGGGCCCCTAGGTGAGACTCTCTACCCCTCCCCTACTCCGTTCTGTAGCTGTGAAACCCTGAAGATGGGGACATGGGCCCGGGGCCTGCCATTGGTTGTTGAAGTCCCAGTGTGACTTGGAGTTCTGGTGTGACCTTGCTGCCACTTTCCTTGTCCAGTTCAGAGTTCCCACAATCCGCTTGGTTTCTAGGCGTACCCTAAACAGTCTACCACCAGCTCCTATCTAGGCTTGTCTCCATACCCTGTCTCTAGGGACAGTTCAATGCCTCTGCCAAGCGACATCCCCAGGAGGGTGTGGGGAGTTTCTGATCTCTCATATCAGAGTTCTTATATGACTTCAAAAGGACAGTCCCTGAGCTCAGCTCCCCTGCAATGAGGCATGGTGTCACAACTATAGCAATAAATGAAAACCCAGGGGTGGATATCTGCAGAGAAGGCAAGACAGGTGAGACCTCTCATGATGGGTGGTACAGCTCATCTCATGTCCCAGGGCCCTGCTTGAATGGAGGGCAATGGAGCAAGACACGTACCTTCTGGGCTACAGTCTCTTCAGAATGAGAGAGGCCTTCCATATTGTCATATTATGGGGTGGATAACTACAGCAAAGAGGCTCGAGTAAACCAACCACCAGACATCCTCAGGGCTTACCCCTGACCTGATGAGACTCGGGGAAAACCCCATAGGTGACTCTAGGAAACAGCAGCACTTTCTAGAGCTTTCCGAAAGACCCAATACACAAGGAGCCTCGATCTCTCTCCTTGTTTTTCCTCTTTATTCCAGGCACTTGGAGACATCCTCTCCTCTTGTACTTGTCCCCATGAACAGAAAGTGACATCCGAGAGCCCCTCCAGCTCCTCTCTCACCAAGCAGAGATAAAGGACTTCCCATAATGGTGATGTCACGCAGGAGGTTGGTGGTAGCCACTCCAACTGCTCTGAACTTAGCATGTCCCATAAGCAGCAGCAGCAGCAGCAGCAATAACAGCAACAGCAGCAGCAGCAGCAACTTTATTTCCAGTCCAACCACAGTAAAAGGGTAGAGCCTGGGGCAGAGCAAGACAAGCGCAGGTACTCCATAGAAGGACAGCCTAACTTCATCATCATGTTTCCATGGTTACCTCATCTGATCCATCTCCATAGCAGTCCCTGGGGCTGAGGAAGGAGGCTACAGAAGGAAAGCCAAGAGTGTCAGGAGGAGGCTTGCGGGGTTCCGTCACTTAGCAACGCCCTCCAAACAACCTGAGCCTGACATAGATGAAAGGGACTCAAAAAACACAAACAGAAAAGTCAAGATGCACACCAGCAGCCCCGATATTTCCTGTTTTTCTAACAAATCTATGATGATTTCCAAGAAAAGCAAATTGTACTACTGCCTTCACCCCAGGCACAGCCACAGAATTTGCACATCTGGTCTGTGCTTCAAGAGCAGCCAGGGGTGGGCTGGGGCACAGGATGTGTCAGAACTCTTCAAGAATGCAGCCTGAGGATCCTGAGAGGAGCAGGGTCAGGGAACCACCTGCCATAGCCAGCCCAGGAGGTAGCCACACGCCAGTCCCTGCCAGTCCATCCTAAGGCTGTTTTAAATCCCACCTGTCACATTAATGTATCAATGTCCCAGCCATTCGATCAAGAAACAGAAAGACCCTCCATTCTCAGAGAACCTCTGGGGAGGGTTATGTGGAGGCTTCCTCCAGGCCAGGCCTATCTATCTCCCCTGGGAATTTCTAGTAAGATGACATAAAGGTTCCAGGAAAGACCAATGGGGCTGTGTTTTCTTGGCTACAGGAAGCTGGTAAGTAAAGCAAGGTCACTCAGAAAGCTTTCCAGAAGGGGTCCCATCCCACCTAGTCTCCAGCCTCTACCTTTTTTATAACAGTGGTTGCCCAAGTTCCTCAAAAGCTCCTAGAGGGATGTTCAGGCCTGATCTGGGGCTGAAGATCAATCTCCAACCTTCTCTTTGTCTCTTGGCCTCCTCCAAGAGAGCATGCCTGCTGCCTGCTATCTAATACTATCCAGGAAGCTGCCATTGTCCCTGGAGAACCCCATTTACACCTGTCTCATGCCTTCTCTCTCCTCCACAACCCAACCCACCACAGTACTTCCTCATCCACACTTGGATGTTCCAGGTCCTGGAGAAATGCCATCTTCCCTGTGGGCCCTGCCAAGCTAGGGATTTTACTCTGCTCACTAGGCTTCAGGCAATTATGTACAAGCAAGCTCAGACTGCTGCCCAGCTCAGTCCTGCACCTGAAGAGGCAGGCTGTAAGAGGGTGGTCATGGGAGAATAAAAGAACGTTTCAAAGTCTATATTCTTTCTGCCTTATTCCTGTTTGGCAGGTGCCTTAGCTGGACGGATTTAATGTTCATGTTACACACAGAGACACATACACCTTGCTGAATCATGTAAAACTAAGCTGCAGGCTGTGAATACTGTGTTCTAAATACATGTCATGTGTTACTTATCAACAGGGGAAATGCATCCTTAAGATATGCTGTAAGAACTAGGCATAGTGACACATGCCTTTATTCCTAGCACTCAGGAGGCAGAGGCAGGCAGATCTCTGTGAGTTCCAGGCCAGCCTGGTCTACAAAGCAAGTTCCAGGACAGCAGGGCTATTATACAGAAAAGCCCCTTCTATAAAACCAACCAAACAAAAGATATGCTGTAGAAAATGCATCCTTATGATACGGTGTGGGAAATGCATCATTAGACAATTTGGTGGCCATGCAGACATCACGGTGCACTAACATGAGCATAAAATGCAAGAGGCGGCTGCTGGCACAACACAGTATACTGCCCGACAGTAAACATTTTCTATAAGTAGAAGAAAGACACTCCAAACCAATATTTAAAAAATTAAGTATAGTAAACATACAAGCCAGGAAACAGTGACCAAGTTACTTATGGTCATTATGAAGCTATATAATTATGCATTCTGACCTTTAAATGTTTTATAGCACACCAGCAAACGCATGAGTAACATGGTATGCTCCAATTTTTTAACAGCCATGTCACAAGGTGATAGTAATTTTCCAGCTCCAATGTAATGTTGTGGGACTGCCATATCATTATCAATGGAAATATTCAATACACGCCTGCATTCCATCGAACCATATGAAACATAACAGATATTAGCAAGCGTGCATTTATTTTTTTGTTGTTGTTTTGCTTTGTGTGAGACGGAGTCTCTCTTTGTAATTCTGATTGTTCTGAAGCCCATTATGTCACCGGGCTGGCCTCAAACTCATGACAGCCTCCTGTCTCTGCCTCCCAGGTGCTGGGATTTAAGGCAAGTGTCACTACATGCTCAAATGTGCATCTTTTATGACCAAGGACATTCTCTCCACTGAAGGTATAGTTATCACATCTATGGATTAACAGCAAATTCACAATAATCTCCAGAGGACACAATCTTTTTGGGTACCTTCTATGTATCTGGCTCCATATCTGTCCCATTCTTCAGGGACCTTATCTGGAAAGGGGGCACTCAGATCTAATTTATGAATAAAGTCCCTCCAGGTACTATCATTATAATATTTTGTTCAAGAATGATGTAGGGGAGGTTTGCCTTCCCTAGAAAGTTGGAGATGGGAAGCTAATTGTTAGTAATATGGAACCATGAAACTCCCAGGGCCAACCCCACTCCTATACCTGTCTACAGGCCTCAGAGTCACCTGACCATATCAGGAATGTGGGTATCCAAGAGAAATACCAGAACGGTACCCAAAGATGGCCATGGTGGTGTCTCCACAGTCCAGTAGACTCTAGTTCCTGAAGGAGTGAATTTTAACTTCCCTGTCCTTAAACTGAGGTGTGCCAATGACTGGGACAGTCAGTGAGGTGCAGTGGAAGTGGTGCTCTGAACACATCTGAACCATGCCTGGCACATTTGCTGGCTGGCTGGCTGGTTGGTTGGCTAGCTGGATGAGTGGGTGGATGGGTAGATGGATGATGAATGGGTGGATGGACGGATGGATGAATAGGTGGATGGATGGGTGGGTGGATGGGTAGATGGATGATGGATAGGTGGATGGACGGATGGATGAATAGGTGGATAGATGGGTGGGTGGATGGGTAGATGGATGATGGATGGGTGGATAGACGGATGGACGGATGGATGGACAGACAGATGGATGGGTGGGTAGATGGATGAATACAATGACAAAAAAATCCAAAGGAAGACAAAAGAAAATGGAAACACATTAGACCAAGCTACCAACACTGCTTTTCTTACCCAGGTCATAAAGCCAAGACTCAGCCTAGGGCCAGCAATGACTTCAACTACAATTAGAAGGCCCATCAGGCTGAAATCGGATCTTTAAACTAAACTTAAAACTTCCATGCTTTCTGTTCCTCTCATCTCCAGGAAGATCACAGAAAGCTGTGGAAACTGCCGTCTTTGATTCTGACTATGTTGCGAGCTTTACAAAACAGAAGTGAAAGGCAACAGGGGAGGCCATGAGCACATCACCCCAGAGTCTGTAGTCCTCACGGAAGAAACGCTAGGTGCAGAAAATGAGTCACCGATTTTGAGGAAGCACATTTCCAAGAGGCAGATACTTGAGAGGAAAGAAAACTGAAAACTAAAGCCATGTCATGAAGGCATGTGGTATCGGGGTGATGAAGGGGGGGTAGGCAGAGGGGGAGGGGCAGGGAAGATAAAGGAGGCAGGGCAAGTTCAGAGGGAAGCGAGGACCCCAAGTAAGAATACATGTGTTTATTGTGAGCATGTTACAAGAGCAAGGCTTGAAAAGGATATGGGAGACACCTCAGAGGCCCCGCCACGTTGTTTTCAAAGTCCAAAGTAGATGTCCACCCCTGGAAGTTGAAGGTGTTTATATGAAATCAGATCTTCATTGCCATCAGTTTCCTCAAGGAGACTGGCTTCCCTACACACAGTGAGGGTCAAGAGTAGTCTATGAAGCCCGTAGAAAATGTGTATGTGTGTCTATGACAATGGTTCTCAACCTTCCTAATGTTGCGACCCTCTGATACAGTTCCTTGGTTGCAGTGGCCCCCAACCATAAAGTTATTTTTCATTGTTACTTCATAACTGTAATTTTGCTACTTTTATGAGTCATAATGTAAATATTTTTGGAGATAGAGGTTTGTCAAAGAGTTTGTGACCCACAGGTTGAGAACTGCTGGTCTATTACTTAATGGATCTTCCAAAGCACCAAAGGCTCAAAATTTCCCAAATCTCATGGATGGAAAAAGGGAGGATCCTGAGTGGTTATCACATAATGTCATAGGATCAACAATAAAAATGCCAAAAAGGCAAACAACCCTATAGGAAAAACAGGCAAAATACTTGAGCCTATACTTCAAGAAAACAGCCAGTTGGCCGCTAAATACATGAAGAGGCCCTAAATGTCATTAATCATAAAGGAAATGCAAATCAAAACCGCAATTTGATACCACTACACACCCAGAAAAATGGCTGCAATAAAAGTAGAATATAGGATATGGGAGGACCTAAAACATGAACACAGAGCTGCTGATGGGAACGTAACCTGGTGAGGTGACTTTCACACAGAAATCCCCTCAGTAGCTCTGCTACAGAGTACTCTGACCTGGGCCTAGGGCATGGCTAGAAAGCACAGGGGAAAAAAAGCATCGAAAATGTCCTTCAAGCCAGAAACACCTCACACGTTAGGTGTCCCAGGGGAGTCACTATAGGGGAGATGCAGTAGAGACGTGGTGGCAGGAGAATGTGAACTGGCCAAGATTCAACAGAGGAATAGCTTTTAGAAAGTATTCCAGAAGCAGGAGCTGTCCTGGGTGGTAAGAAGTAGATAGTGGAAAGCCAAGAGGTGGGAGAGTGTGTAATTCCCATAAGGAGACCTTTAAAGGGGACTTTATTCCCCTTTTCGGGGACCCCTATTTGGGTCCTTTAAAGCCGTGGTTCTCAACCTGTGGGTTGCAGCCCCTTTGGCAAACCTCTCCAGAAATATTTACATTGTGATTCATAACAGTGGCAAAATTGCAGTTACGATGTAACAAAAATAATTTTATGGTTGGGGGATCACCACACATGAGGGACTGTATAAAAGGGTTGCAGCATGAGGAAAATTGAGAAATACTGCTTTAAAGGCTAAAGCATGGCATGGACACACTAGATGCAGTTGTCTGGGCTGGGGTGGTAGACTGTGAATGGTCTCTGATGACACACTAAGAACAGAAGGGCTTATACAAGAACCTGTGGAGCCATTGCTGAGGTTTGACCTGAAGAATGACTCACTCAGCTGACTAGAGATTAGATGTTTGCAGGAGCTGCAGGGTGGAGATAGACTGAGGTAGAGAGTCTGATTAAAAAAGGAAATGGTGGGGATGAAATCTAGGACCTTTCACATGCCAGGCAAGACCTCTACCATTGAGCCAACCCCAGGACCTGCTGCTTATATTAAACTTTGGGTTGTAAATGTAGATAAATTTATCGGGGATAAATAAAGAAAAAGAATCACTGCTGAGCATCTGTAAAACTGGAGAAAATGACAGATGTGTAAGAGAAAGAGAGATAAAAGGGGAAAGGTGGAATCCTGGGAATCCACCAGCCCCCAGGCAATACTCTCTATGTACCTTTAAGAGGCAGTTCCTGAACACTTAGATGGGGATCCTGGAGCTCCAGTGCCTAGAAAGGATTTGTTGATTTAAAACAGGTAACAAAACAAAGCAAACTACAAAAACAAGGCTCCTGAATTGTAGCAAGTCTTATAACAATCAGATGATACTATAAACATGATCCTAATGGTAGGTCTGCCGGGTGGCTCCTCTGCCCATTTGTGAACTCACCCAGAAGGGTTGAGCATCTTTATCTATAGGGGCATAAGTTGAAAAATGCCAGATGCCTCAGTTGTTGGACCTGTTGTGGAGGCATAGATTTACCATTGCAGAGCTTTGTTTCAAGGAAGGACCATTTGGTGCCTGAGGGCAGGGCCCAGGTCTGAGAAGAGTCTAGGAAGGTCTGGGGAATGTGCCTGACAGCCAGTGGATTCAAAACTAGGTTTTGCAACAAAAGATCAGCCAGTAGATTCAAAACTTGGATTCTCGCCAAAAGTTTAACCAATAGTTTCCAAGAATCACTGTACCCTATGCCCCTTTACCCAATCCTTAAATGCCAAGACATGTAATACCACACTTATGTATGTTTTCTTTAAAAACCCTCTCACCCCATGGGAGGCTAAATTCCTCCACTGTGCCCAACAAAGAGTTTCGGCCTGGGTTGGTTTGAACCCATCCAAAAGAATAAGCTGACCCTCAAGTGTTTGCATCAGAGTCCAACTCCCTGGTGGTCTTTAGGGGGTCTCACGACATGGGTACAACACTGTATAGGGTACCATCTTTTTAAAATGTGCTAAAATATACAAAATATAAAATGTCATTGTTTCGTACAAACAATGTACAGCTCAGTGGTCTGAAATGCTTTCATATCTTCACATCATGTGCAGCTATCCCTCGCCTCCATCTCTTGCACATTTTCATCATCCTGTACCATAATACTATAGATGCTATACACTAACCCTGCTTCTGGCCATCTCTAACCTTCCTTTCTTCCCTCTGTCTTTGACAGCTGTGTTTGCCTTATTTCACTTAGCATTATAAATTCAAGGCTCATCCATATTATAATAGATGCTAGAACTGCATTCCTTTATAAGGCTGAAGAATATTCCACTGTACGTATATAATGTATACATTTGTCTACCAATGGACTTGAGATGGCTCTATCTTTTGGCACAGCATGTCGTTTTTGATGTGTGTATGATGTATTGTGGGTGTAAGTGAGCATGTTGGTGTGTAAGTGTGCTCATGAATAAGCCACACACATGAGTGGAAGTTGTAGGGTAACCTCAGGTTTGGTCCTCACCTTCCACCTTATTTGAGACAGGGCTTCTTCACTTAACTGCTGAATACACCAGGTTAGCCCCTGGTCTTCTGGGTTTCACCTTCTAGTAGGGGTACTGGGATTACAGATGTACCTGGCTTTTCACAGATTCTGGGGATTCAAATTCAATTCTCAAGCTTATGCAGCAAGTGCCTTACCCACTGAGCCATCTCCCTGACACATGTGCCATTATTCATAGTTTTCAATGGGGTCTTGAAGGCATGTGCTTTCCTTGGCAGAAGTTTGTGCATCAGTGGTGTTAGTCTCTAAGAGCCCTGCCCTCTGAGCTCTGATGCATCAAGTCCATTTAAAGCAAGTTTCTCTCCTGCATCTCACTCTCTCTCTGCCTTTGCCCTCTCTTGGGAATGCCCATTCCATTTCTCCTTCTTCTTCTTCTTCTTCTTCTTCTTCTTCTTCTTCTTCTTCTTCTTCTTCTTCTTCTCCTCCTCCTCCTCCTCCTCCTCCTCCTCCTCCTTCTCTTCCCTTCCCTTTCTCTTTCTTCTTGCCTTCTCTACCATAATAATTATAACCTTTCTGCTAATCATAACCATATTCATCTGACAATAAAGCTGTTTTCTACCTAGAAACAGCTGTTAGGAGTTTCCTGCTATCCGCCACTGCCCTCTGCTGAGTCCCGAGCTCCCACCTGCATCTATAGAAATCTGCCACCAGATAACTGGGTATATGTGAACCATGCCAAAATACGCACAAAATCCTACCTAACAAGTGGGGATTCATTCAAATGAGTAGATTTCAAATATGGCTGAGACTCCTGCTTGCCCTTCCATACCCACACTCCTTTCTTTTCTAACAGTCTGAGGAACTTTAGGTTACACTGCCCTGATGTTCTTGTGCGCCCATTGGAGCGTGTGTAGACACCCAATGAACGAGATTTCCGAAGTATGCTGTTAAAGGAGAAAGTCACATCCTCCCCTTTCTGCCATCCTCTCAATGGCCAGATGGAAGATGGATGGCAATCACTAAAGCGGCTGCCATAGACCATGGGATGAAAGCTACACACAGAGGAAAAAAAAAAGCTACAAGATAGAAGGAACCTTGGTTCCTGACCTGCGAGGATGTCCTTAACATCTGGCTCACTCACACTCTGCTGTTATATGAGAGGAAAATAAATTCCTTGTTTGTTTAAGCCACTAGCAATCTGGTTCTCTTTTTAATACAACAGACCAACCTATGTGCAAATGTCTCCATCCATGCTGAATCAGGAAATAGAATGTTTTTGTTTATCTGTGACTGTGTCATTTTGATATAAACAATGGATTGTCCCCAAATTTGTAGAGTAGCATTGATAGTGTGACCTTAAATAAAGACCATACTGTGAACCCAAAATTCCCCTGTGTAGGAGAACAGCTCAGAAAAGACCCGCAAAGAGGTGGTATAAACTTTCTAGATGGGTTGCTGCCTGTGAGTGACCTGTTCTAGAGGCCATAGTGATGGGGACTCAGGAATTTTCAGGTCAAACATTCTTAGGCACACAGAGTTGGCCAGGCAGCATTGAAGCAGTTCTCTGTGGAAGAGTTCCTGTTTCAGTAACAGATTAGGGACCATCTGCCACTGACCAGTAAGGTTACCACGAGAATAAATAACATTTCACAACTGCTTTCCCACCCTCTGAGACAGCAAATACTTCCGTGAAACGGATGCTTTTACCTTTGTCTTCTCAGTTGAGCTCAGGAGTCAAGATTCAATAAATGAGAATCAACAAGAATCAATCCCTATCTAAGAAAGCATGAGTGAGATAGAAAGGAATGGATGACAGTCTTTGAAGAAGCTGAGCTCTAGACTCAAGGTGTGAATGTGGCTATCATTGCAGGGTGACCCTAGCCCCAAGTCCTTCACCATCCCCCCAGTGGAGACTGTGGACTGCAGAATTTAGCTTTGGTCTACAAAAGGCATTCTCAGGCAGCTCTATCCATCTCAGAGGGCAGCTCAAAGCTTTGGGCCAGAGTGGGACATAAAGAAAGAAATGGCAGCTGGGGACATCTATGAGGCGTCCTTATCTGTTGCATCACTGTATGGTCCATGGAGGACTTGTCTGTCAATTCCTCCACATACCTGCTATCTTGTGCATCTTGCCCAGTCACCTGCTGAAACGAACTTTTACAGAACTTCAAATAGTTCATATAATTTGGGCCTCTGCTTAGCCTCACAAGTTCAGAACTGTGTTTTCTTGACACCTGCAGGCTGATTCAATTCTACTTCTCATCTCTTCCAACGCCCTCAAAGCAGCTTCTGTGTTTCTCAAGTAAGAGGTTGTTTTGATATATCTAAAACTCATGGTAATCCTTCTGCCTCAGATTCACAAGTACTGAGTTCACAAATACATGTCATCATACCCAGTGACTGCATATTTTTATTAGCAAGTCCTTTAAAGGGCCACACCCTTATCACTGTTTGTCTCCCTTTACTGTTCATAGAAATGTTCTTACACAAACCAGTATTCTCACATCATAACCCACAGTCCAGCATGTCACTGTTATATACGCTTTCACACCTCAGCCCTAAAACTGGGTGGCTCATGTATTACGTTCTGTCTCTGGTGAGTTCAGAGAAATAATGCACCTTAAAAACCAGCCTTGTATCTTTAAAATTGAGCTGTGGGGTGGGCCTCTTCACTACAGAGAAATGTGGAGGGCATTCCTTTCCCCTTGGCCAAGAAGACTTAAAGAACTTCCGAGATCTTTTCATATCCAGGGCCCGGAGACAAGGGGCTCTGGACACAAGCTCATGGTCTTGCAGGTGACAGGGCAATGGATCCAGGCAAATTGTTGGGTGCTCCAGAATTTTTCATGCTTCATGAGGAGATAGGACAACCGTGGCAGCCTCCTCAGGCCATATAAGCATGTATGCACAGAGGAGATGGCACTCTCCATCTAGGTGAACCCCACATTAGAAATGGGGAGAGAGGCTGTCTTCCTTTCCAAAGCACATCTCTCCTTCACAAAAACGAAGGAGGGACTAGGCAAATGGCTTAGTTCATGGAGTGTTGGCCATATACTCATAATGACCTCCGTTTGGATCCCCAGAACCCATATAAAAAGGCCGGGCACAACAGCCTGCAATCCCAGTGTGGGGAGTAGAGGTGTGGGGGGATCCGGGATAGGAGGTATCTGGAGCCCACTGGCCAGCTCATCTCGCTGGATTGGTGAGGTCTAGGTTCAGTGTGAGAAATAATGTGGAAAACAGTAGAAGAAGACCTTGGAGACCATTCCAATGTGGACTCCACAAGCATGTGTACATGCACTTACCCCCAGACGTGTGTACACACATAGAAACATGTATTTGTGCACACAGAAGAAAGGAAGGAGGAAGAGAGAAGGAGGGAGGGAGGGAGAAGAAAAGAAAAGAGAGAAGGATGGAAGGAAGAGGGAGGAAATAAGAAAGCAAAGGAAAGTAAGAATCTTGTCCTTCCTCATGCTGGTCCATAATCTCCTCTTGGAGTCGGAAAAGAAGGCTTGTTTCTGTTGTTCTAAAGGGTTCCCATCACTCCATAGGGCTGTATCTGTGAAAAGCACTTCATGGTTTTGCAAGTTATAAAGGGCAGTATGTAAAATAACCATAGTTATTTATAGTATTTCCTTCCCAATTTAAACATATGTATTCTTCATCTCCCTTGACCTCTCCTAGGTCAGGTAGGCTAGGCACCCCTAGAGATGCTTGAAGAATCCCCAAAAAATGTTCCCAATCATTTTTTGTTTTGCTCCTGAAAATACAGCTCCTAGTTGCCCCAAAACCTATTGGGTAGGCAGGACAGGAAGCCCCTAGGCCATGTAAATACTGTGTTGCAAACGGATACTTCCCCAGCCTCTTGTACACAAGCTGGGGAAGTATCCGTTTGCTTGTGTACAGACTGGGACTTGTCAGGAGTTGCAGAGAGGCTCCTCAGAACTTCCCTGCCCCATCCATCCTCTGCAGATGCTGAATGGACTCAAGAGAATCCTCTAGAAGGGTCAGAACCTGCAGTTTGCCAAAGCACCCGGGGGTCTGAAACAGTCCCAGAGGACATCTGCCTTGTCCTGTCCCAGACAGGCACAGACACGGGTGTCTTAACCTGTCAGCTATTCTCACAAAGTCAGTGAGATGCTTGGAAGGTATGGCCCCTGGTGGACTTGCAGTGAAATCCCTGGGAGAATTCAGTTATTAGCAGTTCAGCCTCCGTGGCTGAGGCTCAGGAATTCCTACACTGGCTGCTCCATAGGGCCATCACAGCCTCAGCCGCCACTGGCTGGACACGGCAAGTGTCGCAGGGGGGTGTGACTCAGGAGGACGTTGGAGACTTCATAAAAAACACAATAGGATTCTACTGTATCCTGGGAAAGACCAGGGACATTAGGCTTTCCCAAAATAGAATGCCATTGAAGGGCTCCAGCTGCAGTAATGAAGAGTTTGTGACTCCTGATAGAGAAAAGAAGTCTGTGACAAAAGCCCTCCTCCATGGTGCACAGTGAAGAAAATTCAAGTGGACTCAGAGGAGAGGATGGGGGGAGAAGAGATGAAGGAGTCAGGAGAGCATCATGTCAACGGGACAGGGTGCAGAGAAATGGGCAGCAATCAGAGATGATGCCAGGATTTCAGAACTGGAGTTGAGCTGCAGGAGGGACAGAATGGGGAAGTCCATAGGTCCCAGATGTGTGCTCACAGTGAAACGGTCCATCCAAGGGAAAAACAACCAATAGGCCCGTGGAGACAAGGGTTGGAATGAGAAAGAAAAGTCTATCTGGGGAGAGAGAGGAGCAAGGCCAGAGGAGGACCGGCTGGCTAGAGGAAACTCCAGTTAACAGCAGGTGGCATCCATTTCCACAGAAACTTCCAAGAAGTGAGACTCAGAAGTAGCATACACTTGCAATTCCAGGAGGGCCACAGGTTAAGAGTCACTTTTGAAGGAACTGTCCAGTTCTAAAGATTGTTCTCTAGATTTAAATTAGGTTTTCAGAACAATCACTTTGGCAAAAGTTCTGTGGTTTTTTGTTTTGTTTTGTTTTAGACAGTCTTGCTATGTGGCCCGCAAGAGATAGTAGTACTGGAGGGAGGGAGGTGAGGGAAGATGATTGGTAGGCTGAACTGCCATATTTGAGGGAGGGAGGGAGGGAGGAGGGGAGGGAGGCCCTAGAAAGACACAGGCAAGAAAGGCTATTGGAATTGGAACATAAAGTCACTGTGACTGTAGATGAAAAGCCTGCAATCAACACTTGGCCAACAGTAAAGGCTGTGGCTTGCAAAGGGACTTATAGCCACAGGGAGTCCTGTCATAAGGGACACCAGGAGGGAGCAGGGAGCAGGCCCTCTCTGATAAACCACCAGAGCAGTTTCCACAAGCCTGCGTCTAGAGAGCAGTCTAGAAATTTACAGGTCAGATCCGGAGTCCACTGGTCCAGGAGGTAACAGGCTTGGAGAGATGAGAAAGATGCCATGTGACAAAGATTAGCCGTCACTTGGCCTATTACCCTCTACTAGCCTGAGTGTCTGTCACACCACATAATCCACAGCCCTCCCCCATCCCAGAATTGTCATGGGCTAAAGCCCAGAGTATCTAGTTTTCTCAAAATGAATCTTCTATGATGTGTTAGTACAGAAATGAATTATGAAATATTACCTTGAAAGCCCCACATTCAAGAGGCCATTCACACCCGGTTCACCATGGTGTGAGTGTTAGCTGTGACTGTTTGATAGATTCTGCCCAGATGACTTTTAACAAGACTTAGTATGTCAAAGGAAGCAAAGAATAGAAAATCCCAAGCAGAGTCCATAACCCAAGCTTAGTCCATGTGTCACTGTGGACAGCGATGTTTTCTAACAGCCAGGAGAAACATACTGTAAAGCAGAGATGTGAGACTTTTGAGGGAACTGCCCAGTTTAGGATTTCTTCCCTCAAGGCCACTAAACTTCCTACATTTGAATAATGTATTTCAGAACAATCAACTTGAAAAAATATTTTTGAGATATTCTTGCTATGTAGCTTAGGCTGGCCTCAGGCCCATGACAGCTCCCGTACAGGTGGGCACTGCTGCTCCCAGACAGAACAATCTTGTGCACCACTGGTCAGTCATACACCATCGACAGCAGTGAGAGGAAAGGTATCTCACACCACACTCTCACAGCTATCCTGGCTATAGATCCAGCAGACATTTTTCTTTCCACCAATGGGAAGATGGCTGGCTGTCAGCATGTGACCTCTTCTGACTTTCCCTAAGACCTTCTTTGAAGTGAAGAGAACTGGATTCCCCTTTCATTTTCTTTCACTGAGTCCGTTCTCATTCTGTTCACCTTTTCCAAAGGATGCTGCCCTTCAAACATGAAGATGGGTGCCACCTCGCTCATGTCTACTTAGAGAAAAACTCTGGCTTTTAAAAGAATTTTATATCATGTCATCACCCCCCACCCCTTGGTTTTCCTTTCTCTAGGCATACATGGGCTGTGGATTGGCATTCCCATGAAGGCGACAGACGGGGACAGCTGAAATACTCTCAGAGAGATCTGCTAGCTTCCAGGGGAAATGACCTTCACATAAACTGAAGGGCAGGTAAAGTGAAGACTTGGTGGATGACTGGAGTCAGCTCTGAGTAGCTGGAGATTATAGGTATCAGCTCTGGGTAGCTGCGGTTATAGGTATCAGCTCTAGGTATCTTGGGTTATAGGTATCAGCTCTGGGTATCTGGGGTTATAGGTGTCAGCTATGAGTAGCTGGGGTTATAGGTGTCAGCTCTAGGTATCTGGGGTTATAAGTGTCAGCTCTAGGTATCTGGGGTTATAGGTGTCAGCTCTAGGTATCTGGGGTTATAGGTGTCAGCTCTGGGTAGCACAGAGGAGCACAGAGGCAGAGGAGCACAGAGGAGAACAGAGGAGCACAGAGGCTGAGGAGCACAGAGGCTGAGCAGCACAGAGGCTGAGCAGCACAGAGGCTGAGGAGCACAGAGGTTGAGGAGCACAGAGGCAGAGGGAGCACAGAGGCAGAGGAGCACAGAGGAGCACGGAGGCAGAGGACCATAGCAGCAGAGCAGTTCTCACAACTGTCAGGTGACAGGCCACTGTCCTGCTCTGCAAGTCACCCCAAAGTGCAAGAGATGACCTGCCATGTGCTCATCTTGCAAAGCAGCATACTAGAAATTAATGGTAGCAATGAAGGCAAACTCACCATGTTTGGGGGTAATTTGAACCTTCTATGTTCCCCAAAGGTATGTATATGCTAAAGGATTGGTCTCTAGTTTAGTGCTGTTAGGGGGTGATGGGACCTTTAAGAAGTGGGGGCTAATGAGAGATCTTTAAATGATCGGATTATACCTGTGTAGGAGACTGAAAGACTCCAGCATGTCTCTTTCTGTCTGTCTCTGTCTCTTTTTGTGTCTCCTTGTCTCTCTGTCTCTATCTTTGTCTCTGTCTCTCTCTGTCTCTGTCTTCCCAGTCATGATGTAAGCAGTTTTATTCTATTTCATTTTGGCCATGACCCTCACCACAGGCTTATAGCAATGAAGCCAAACCTATCATATATTGCAAGCTCCAAAACATGGAGCCTAAATCAACCTTTTCTCTTTATGACTCAGTTATTTCAGATGTTTGGCAATGAATGCCGGGACACTCATTTGTAAGTACAGATGTAAAACCCCTAAAGAGACTCGCACTGAGCAAACCTAGTGCTGTAATCAAATAATTACTGAGTTCAGTCCAGAAGCAATGTAAGGAAGTCAGGAATATAATGTGTCTTATAAATTCATGTCAATAAGAAAGAATACAAGAACTTTTAGTATATGTTTCAAAATATATTTGGTCATGCTTTTAATGTTTCATATAAATGAGCAACTGAAGAAAATGCCTTTTAAAACATTACTTTGTTGCTAATGTATCACAACCACAAAGAAAGGAAGCCTTAAAGACAAGCCAATCTCCATGAACATGGTCTTGTAGACATTAACAGAACTGACAGTGGCCATGTCTTCTCTGTACCCCTAGTCTTAGCTATAAATCTAGTCCCCTGGTGGGGAAGAAGAGCGTAGGTGCTCCTTGTCAGCCCTGTCTTAGCAAAGGCAATGCTAATCCACCATCTTGGAACTAGGTTGAAGTCAAAGCTTCATGAGTAATCCAGAAGATGGTGGCTGGACATGGTGGCACAGGCCTGTAGTCCCAGCTCACAGGAGAAGCTGAGTTAGAAGCCAGTCAGAGCTACATAGTGAGATCCCACATTAAAAAATAAAATCCAGAGATGTCCTTAGTGTGAGATCACAAAGTTCAACGGTCCCCTGCCACATGCCTCAAAGCCTCACTAGAGAATCACTAAGGTGGTTCCCCAGGTCCCTCTAAAGTATTCATTACCCATTGCCACCTGCAGCCTGCCTCTGCTGACAGCTGCCTTCCTGTGGAACCTCATTGCACAGAGACAATTGTGGTTTTTTGGAACATAGCTTACTGTGTCAGGCTCTTTCTTGGACCATAGCAATCTAAGAAGACCTTGGAGTTTTGTGTAAAAGAGGCTCTGTGTGAGTGTGTTCACTACCTAGAACAGTGCTTCTCAACCTGTGGGTCTTGACCCTTTCAGGGGGGTGGAGTTGAATAACTCTCTCACAGGAGTCCTTAAGACCATCAGAAAACAGATATTTCAGTTCTGATTCATAACAGTAGCAAAATTACAGTTATAAAGTAGCAACAAAAATAATTTTATGGTTGGTGGTCAGCATGGCATGAAGCAGCTGTATTAAAGGGTCACAGCATTAGGAAGGTTGAGAACTACTGCCCTAGAGAGTGTTTGAAAATCTTCTGGAGGAACTTTAGGTGTAGACGACGTGATCTAACCAATGCAAAAAAACCCAAGTGGAGGTTGATCACATCGACCAGGTTGGGTGGAAGTGGCTGTGTGAAGATTTGTCTGATGAGAGCCTATACCACAGAGCCACACAGGAACAAACACTCAACCAAACACCCAGTCATATGGATGCCGGGGTTCTGGGAAGACAGCTTTAGATGAAGAAGTGGGAGCCTTATTACATGATACAAGAACTGACTCTCTGAACTTGGCAAGAACATGGTTCCCAAGAGGGACCAGCTAAAGGCATGTCTATGTTGGGTGAAATCTCCAATGGGTAGAGAGACTCCTTGAGCTACTAATGAAAAGCAAAGAGCCCAGAATAAGACATGCTCTCCAGCAATGAACAGAGAAAAAGGAGAGAGAGCCTTCCCTCACCACAGTGGTATTTAAGACCTCGATGTTCATAAACTGCCCCTTGGGATAAGGGAAAGCAGAGGAGCATGAAAAGAATCCTTGGTCCATGTCAGATGTGGAGCCAAGTCATGGCAATCAGCTGTGGCATCTAATTTCAGAAGAAGGGAACCTCTCATGATCACACACAATGTTTGGGGAACAAATTCACAAGAGAAGCTATCCACAGAGCCATAAGCAGGTATCTGGCAAATAAGTGGTCATCTTATTATCATGAGTATTCTTTTCTTTTATTGCATATCTCTCAGATCTCAAGTAAAATATGACACAATCCCAAACTCCTTTCTGTACTCCCACAGCATTGTGTAATTCTCATACTTAGAATGAGATAATCTCTGTGTCGAGTGTCCTGAACCATGAGATCTCATCTCCCAGAAGGCAGGATCGATGCCTGCCTTTCATGTCTTGGGAGCCTGGTCCTCGACTGAACATTGAACATGTTGCACAGGAAAGGGCTGACTATGGAAAGTTAGGCAGGATCAAAGGCCACACTGCTGCCATATAAACAGGGGAAATGGCATGCAGAGAGGCATTTGATTGTGATCAAGGCTTTGTGGCTACAGCGGAGGCGTGAGGTGGAAAGAGGAGCCCTAGGCTGGAATCCACCTTCAGTCCACACATTCCAGCCCTGCCCCCTCACACACACACACCATGAAGAAACTGCACAAGCTCATTTGCCTAGGTCAACACAATAACAAGAGGTCAACAACACTCCAGAGGACACGAAAGTGAAAAGCACAACAGTCTCTAGGGACCCCACCCTGTTGACCCCATCCTGCATCTAAGCAGCTTCTACTGGGGATGTGCGTGAAGGGCTTCTTGCCTGAGGTCCCAGGGACACTCAGCTTGAAGTGGTGACAGCTTGAAGCCACACTGATCATGAACAAGCCATGGCCATTTGGTCCCTGATAGTAAGCCCCTGTGGGCCAAGGTAGTCAGTACTATCTATCCTGGGAGGCCTGTGGACAGTAACTTAGTGCTGTAGGGTGAGAGCAGAGGTTGGGAAAGCCTGGAAGATGGAGCTTGAACTGTCCACTGAGGGAGAAATTTTTAGGTCACTAGGAAGGTAGACCTAGGTTTGGGGCAGGAGAACTGTAGGCTTTCAGCCAAAAAGCAATTCATTCAGATTTGGGATCTTCTATCACCATAGCAACAGGATGCAGGAGAACTTCTGAAGCCAAGTGCTACTGGTCGGAATCTGAGACCCAAATATTAGTTAGAAGACTCTGAGCTATGAAAGTTATCTACTTTCTCACTTATCACCTCTTTGTGATAGTTATGCTTTGAACACCCAGAAGTCACCTAACATATAATCCCGATTATGCAAAAGGTAGCTGCCAACGAGAGAGAGAGAGAGAGAGAGAGAGAGAGAGAGAGAGAGAGAGAGAGAGAGACAGAGAGAGAGACAGAGAGAGAGACAGAGAGAGCGCTCAGAAGTGCAAGGCACGTACTTGACACTTGACAACCACAGGCCACCACTGGAGGTTGCTCAGCTCTGGTCAAGAGCAGATGCCAGAGGCAGCCCAGGTCTGGCATTTTCAGATTGAGTGGCTTCAGCACCCCATTTCCTTATCTGCAAAGTGGGGGTGATAGTTAGAGCTATCTCCTTGTGGATATCAAGATAAAAGGGCACCAACACTCAGCACAGAATCCAAAATTGTAGCCAAAGGGAGAAAAGTCATGTTGAAGGATGGAAGAAAATGGTGGGAAATATATCAGCAGCAGGTAGGTCCAGGGTGCAAAAGAGAAGAGCAGATTAGAGCTAGCTGGTCACATTCTCAAGAAGTTACTAAATCAGACCTGATGAGGTCTAATTAACAGAGCAGCCAGCACTGTCTCTAAAACGAGATACTATAGGCCAGGTGTAGTGGTGCATGCCTTTAATCCCAGCTGAAAAGCAATTTGAAAAGCATTTGGGAGTAAAAGGTAGGCAGATCTCTGTAAATTCAAGGCCATCCTGGTCTACACAGTGATTTTCAGGTCAGCCAGGGGGCTACATAGTGAGACAGTCTTAAAAACAAAACGAGAGGGGGGGGGGAAGGAAGGAAGAAAGAAAGAAAAGAAAGAAAGAAAGAAAGAAAGAAAGAAAGAAAGAAAGACAACAAAAAGTTTGGTGCTTATAAGGTCTTTAAATGTATGCAGGAGAATGACATAATTCTGTGTGTACCCATGTACCTCTAAAGCTTTTCCCCAAATCTGTAAAATATACCCTGTGTTTAACAGACTGAAAGATACCATTGATTGTAAAGATGCATCATCATTTTGTGACAAGGAAAAAATACTGGGGCTTATTATAATTGTAATATGTTAACTAACATTGCTAAAATATGAATGTAATATGAAGTGGGGCATAATGGAACTGCCTGTGATGTCAGCACTTAGAGTTCAAAGCCAATCTCAGCTACATACTGGACTGGAGGTCAGTGTGGGACTGACCTGAAACTGTTTGAGCCTGAGACTATCTAAGAAAAACAAATAAACAGAGCCAGGGAGATGGCTTCCCTCCACTTGACAATCTGAGTTTGTTTACTGGAACTCACAGAGGAGGAGAGAACCATCTCCCTCCAGGTACCCTCTGACCTCCACATGTACCATGGCAGGCATGCACATGTACACTCACACCCATGCCCACAAAATAAGGTTTTAAGTAATAACTGATATACAGAAATAAAATGTGACCACATGTACATCTCAAATTGAGGCTATGTCCTATGCATTGCTGTTGCATGCATATATGCCAAAGGTGAGAACTCACACCAGGGTACATACACACTTATACGTAGCTCACAGTTCAGGCCTTCGGTTGGGATGACCCTCTTTAAATAAAGATGTTCTATGGGCTTGGAAGGGCTTGTAACAAACATAAATGAGGGTCTCCTGTGTAGCTCTTATTTCACCTGTCTCTTTTCACTTCCCACGTGACCCTATAGCTCAGAAATATACAGCCCATTTTACAAATAAGGAGACTGAGACAGGGATTGAGAGAGGGATGCCACAAGCCAGTGCCTGACTGGAACTCAGGTCTCTCTTTCGTCTTGCACACGGTTCCCAAGCAACAGCTCCACCACCATGGATTAAGGACCTCATTTAAACTTTGGTTCACCTTCGAGATTCTGTTTCGGGAGGCATTGCAGGAACACAACACTGTCCTCGGAACCGGACCTCACCAGATGCTCCACAGCAAGCAAAGAAGAGGGCGGCCATTCAGAAAAGGCCTTCAGGTGAGCTGGCCTGCTTTTAGCTCTCCGGTTACCAAAACCCACCCCTCCTCGGCAGGAGGCTTAACTCACTGCGTACCACATCCTGCCGCTTTCATCTTGCCTTCCTTTTCCCTCCGAACAGCCTCCTTCCTCCTGCTGTCCTGAACATCTTGCATATTTATCATCATCCCCCTCGGATGGACCACCAAGTTAGCGATCGGAGCGCACACACGTGTATGCGCATATACATTCTTATATTCATACACGCGTATCTTCAGCGTGTGAACATTGATTCTCTGACAGTATTCGGAGCACGATACCCTAGAAAAGCAGCCGTGTCTGAGAGAGTGTAGACTCACTAACATGGAGCAGCCTGACAACGCCCAGATCCTGATGCCAAAGGACTCTTGTTGTCCACGCTCCCCACAGAGTTCGGAGCCAGAGGACTGCGGGTTCCTTTACTCCAGAGCAGAGTGGCCTGTGACCCAGCAAGAGGCTGAGCATACAGTTGGCCTCATAGCTACTTAAACCATGATGAGCAGTCCCGGGATGCCCCTTCTACTTCTGGAATAACCCAAGGGTTAGCCCCGTGTCCCCGAGGTGGACTTTTAACTGCGGAGCTGGAACTTACTGGCCGCAGTTGGGGCACATTGCTCTAGGATGGTCCCAACCCATTCTGCGTGCCCTCAGCATCCCCTGGCTGCCCAGCCACACACCTGTAGTCCCCGTCGGGCGCCGAGCCCCTTTCCAGCGGCGACTCCCTGCTGTTGGGGTGAGGCCCACACCACCCGCTGGAGCCGGGTAGCAAGTCCCAGCATCTGCCCAGTCTCTACAACACCGGGGGCGAGGCCTTAGGGGGTGGGGCTTGGCAGGGGCGTGGTCTGGGCAGGGCTAACTGCCTGGTCGAGCTCTTCCGCCCTCTGGTGGCCGGGTCGCATCAGGCTGGTACCACTGGCCCTTAAATCCTAGGCTTCAAAGTAAGGTGCTCTGAACTGGGACTCCATCTGCCTGGGAACTACAGGTTCCGGCGGCTGGTATACCAGCACCAAGCATCAAAGCCCCCCAAGAGTAAGGTGAGGTACGGGGAGCGGGGAGGGGGGCGGAAGAGCGTTTTGTCTGCGCAGGAGGGGTGGGTGGGGGCTTCGGGGAAGGAGGAGAAAGAGGAAGCTCGGATGAGCTGCTTCCTTCTCACATTGCGCCCCACTTCCTCCTACTACTTCTATTTTTTCGGGTGTCTTAACCCTTAAAAGGGCTGCACGCCTGCTGTGCTAATGAGCACTCTCACTACAGAGACCTTCTTAGAAATTTCCAGCCAATCCAAACTTCCAGCACTGCTTCCCTAGCCTCTGGTCCCATGTGCCACGACCTCTTCACATTATCATACTCTCCTGTCCCTTCATTTGGGTCCCACCTTCCCAGGAGTAGGTCCAAAACCGACCACAGGTCATACGTTATTGTTGGTCAAAAGCCACAGCCCTACCTGAAGGCTACTGTAAAAACCCAATGTCTTTTCTTTTCCTGACTCCCTAAATACCAAGAAAAAGCAACTTCCCCAAATGGACAGAAACAGAAAGTACCCTTTGGTCAGGCACAGAAGTTGGAAGTCAATGGGAAGGAGCTCAGTGCCCATTATGGGCCACTCCACGGTGGTCTCACCTCTAACCACCCGTTTACAGATGGGGAGCCCAGTCCAGGGCAATGTGGTCCACACAACTGTCTTCCCAGACTCTATACGTCGTTCAGCACAAACATGCTGACATTTGTAGGAGGAAAAGGAGAAGGAACTGAGGAGGCAGGCTCCACTGTAGAATAAAGGAGTAGAGAAGACTGACAATGTGCACCTGGTGCAAAAGATGGAGGAGAGTGCTTTTATCCGTAAAATAAAGGCCAGAGAAGTTAAGAGCTGTTTGACCTCTTCTGTATCTCTGGTGTTCCTAAAACCGAAGGCAGAATGAAGCTGAAACCCCAGGAAGCCCAGCGGTATTGTTCTCGGATGGCACTTTCTTACTAGCAGCTGTGGCCCAGATGTTGAGCTTGAAATTATCCTTCCCTCAACACTAGGCAGTGTTGTCCTGCAGGGCTGACCACCAGCCAGACCTCAGGAGCACCTGGCATCTCCTGGACAGAAATTAAAACGACAGCGATCAGAAACATTCCCCTCACACAGCTGGGAAGATGTCTGTCACTCAGTGGCACCTGCCTGCATTCCAGCCAGCACACCTCTGGTGTTGTTTTGCTTACAAACATGACCGCTTGTCATGTCTCCCCTCCCCTTCACAGCCTGATGTTTTCAAAGAGCAGCCTGCCCTGTTTCCACTTCCTCATCTTACATTTATTCCACAGTGTTCTAAAAGAAGGTCACCAGGAAACCCTCAAATAGCAAATCCAGAGTGCTGGTTTTCAGACCTTACTGTTGCCGCCTTTCCAAGCGACGCCATCCCCCCCAAGTCCTGGACTTGGACTACTGTTTCTGGCTTCTTTTCCTTCATCCTCCCTTTCACATTGGAATCATTGCATTCTTGCACGACACTGCTTCTTCTCTTCTCTCAGAGCAGTTTTATCTGCCCATCCCATGTGAAACGGTAGCTTCTCTCTTAAGCTCAAACAGTGATTCTGCTGCCACTGCACCTAGGGGCCTCAGCCATCGATGCCAAGGCACTTTCTTCCCAATGGGCTCCACTTCTTAACAGCACTGTGTGGAGGACAAAGCTTCCAGCATAGGAAGGCCACAGTCCCAACTCTAGCGACATGTTCTTTAAAGCTGATGTTCTACTCATGGTAAAGCACACCTCAGCACACAGAACACCGGGAGAGTCTTCACGGGGTTTATCATCCCTCCATGCCCGTCCACACTCCGGCTTCTGTTTAGATTGCCTCCCCTATTCACTCTTAACCAGTCAACCAATCCCTCCAACCATCATTTATTCCTGCGTAAAGACTGATCCCCGATGAGCTGGGAAATAGAAACAACCCCACCTATTTGAGAGAAACTGACCCAATGAGAACTATCAGCATCCTCTAAATTATACTTCCAAACGGGAGAGGGATACAACATTTTGCATTTGTATTTTCAGTATTTGAGAGAATATGCAAGGGTCATAGACTGAATTATTAAGAATTTACCAAGGTTGAGTGTGATGGTGCACACCTTAATCCCAGTATTGGGGAGGCAGAGGCAGGCAGATCTCTTGAGTTTTAGGTTAGCCTGGTCTCCAGAACAAGTTCCAGAATAACCAGGGCTTCACAGAGACACCTTGTCTCAAAAATAAATAAATAAATAAATAAATAAATAAATAAATAAATAAATAAATAAAGCAAAACAAAACAAAAGAAAGAAAAGAATTTAGCAGCAGGGGCTGGCAAGAGGGCTCAGTGGGGGAAAGGGCTCACCTCCCAAACCTGACCACCCACATTCCATCTCTGAAAGCCATGATGGAGGAAGAGAAGACCCTTCCAAGTTGTCCTCTGGCTTCCATAAGCATGTGCCGTGGCACATATGAACATGCACGCACATACACATAACACACGCACACACATGCACTCGTACACACACAAAATTTAAGAAGAAAGAAACTGCTAGCAAACAAGTATCATCAGTGATTGGTAAATACAGTGGGCCAGGGAGCTGGAGAGATGGCTCAGTGGTTAAGAGCACTTGTTGCTCTTCCAGAGGACCCTGGTTCAATTCCCAGCACCCACACATTGGCTCACATCCATATGTAATTCCATTCCTAGGGTATCTGATACCCTCTGGCTTCCTTAGCTAGGAAGCATAGATGTGGTACATAGACATTGCATGCAGGTAGAACACTCATACAGATAAAATAAAAACTAAAAATGTATAAGTGCTAGGCATGGTTTTGTAAGCCTTTAATCCTAGCACTCAAGAGGTAGAGGCAGGGGGGATCGCTGTGAGTTCAAGGCCAGCCTAGTCTGCAGAATGAGTTTAAGGACAGCAGGGCTATGCAGAGAAACCCTGTCTCAAAACAACTAAAACCAAACAAAACAAAAACAAAAAACCCTAAAAAATTTTAAAGTAAAAAGTAATGCAATAGACCACCATATGCTGATAACTGGTGCTCTATACATGTCCCCTTTACAAACCCTGACCTGCAATGTGATGGTTAGGAAGATGAAGCCTTAGTAGTTACAGTTCAGCTGTACTTGTCCCTCCCTCAAGATGAATCGCTGCTCTCCTAAAGGAGACCCAAGGAAACTTGGTCACTTTGTCCCACCTGTGAGGAGCAGGAGGAGCACACCAGACCAGGTGCTGAGTCTGTCAGCTCTTTCTATCTAATGCTTTCCAGTCTCCAGACTGAAATTGTTGATTTTCAGTCACTCAGTGGGTGGTGTTTTTGATACTACAGCCCAGAGGGACTAAAGAAAACAGGCTATTTGCTTTGCAGATTAGTTCCCCATCAGATGTATAGCAGTTACAGAGAGAAACCAGAAACATTGCAGTGGAGAAACCAGGCAGACACACCCTACGCCAACTGAACAAAATTGATGTCACAAGGAATCATATGACTCAAGGGACTGAGAAAGGTGTGTCCTTTATGAAATGGTCTTGCCTAAAATGCTTTGCCTCTAATTGTGAGAAGAAAAAAAAATCAGACTAACCCAAACTGAGAGTCAATGTATAAAACCCTCAACAGTGGTCAAGGTTGAGGCTCACAATGACTGGGGGGGTGGGGGTAGAGGGCATTGTCACACAGGTTTAAGCATAATGAGAGATTCAGGATTGGGTCCTGGACAAAAAGAAGGACATTTAAGGGAACTATTGGCAAAATTTGAATAAAACCTACCCATAGCATATCCAACTAGGCATGGTGGCATATTCCAGTAATCCCATCCCCAGGAGGCTAAGATAAGAAGGTCATTGGGTTCAAAGCCCACATTGAAGTACATAGCAAGATCCAGTCTCAAAACAAATAAACAAAAACCAAAACCATTGTATCTATACTAATCCTAATTTTCTAAAGGTTCATTTTTAGTCTATGTGTGTGTGTATTTTATCTGAGCCTGTGCACCCCATGCATGCAGTGCCCCTAGAGTCCAAAAGAGGGCATCAGATCAGAGTTTGTTGTGTGGGTGCTGGGAACTGAACAGAGGTCCTCTGGCAGGGGGAACCCACACATAAACATCCAGTGCTTTTAACCACTGAGCCATCTCTTCAGCTCCTAACATTTAAAAGAGTCAGGTAAAGCCTTATAAAGACTATGTATTTACAGCTTACTTTTACCAGTCCAAATTATTTCAAAATATAAGCCAACCTAAGTCCACTTCTTAAAAATTACTGAAAAGTTTTTTGTTTCATTTTAACTTGATACTAAAATCTACATGGTGAACTCAAGATGAATTCTCTATGATAAAGATACAAAATCTCAAATAATAAAACAAGTATAAATTGTATCCAGCCTCAACTTAAAAAATAACAATGTGGGGCAGGAGATAGAACTCCATTGGTAAAGTGCTTGCCCAGCATGCACAAAACTGTAGTTTGATTTCTAGCACCATGTAAACCAAGTGTCCACCTGTAATCCTAGCACTTGAGGGGTAGACACAGGAAGGATCAGAAGTTCAAAGCCATCCTCCTGTACATTGGGGCCAGTGTTGGTCACATGATTCCTTGTCTTAATTTAAAAGAAAAAAAAAGTAATGTGCTGTGACAAAGTAGTATTTACTGGGACAGGAGAGATGGCTCAGCACTTATTGCTCTCATAGAGGACCCAAATTCCGTTCTCAGCTGCCTCACAGTGGCTTACAACCATCTGTAACTCCAGTCCCAGGGAGTTCAACCCAGTCTCCTGACATCCTCAAGCATCAGGCCTTACACAAGGCATGTATCCATACATGTAGTCAAACACTCATATACATACAATTAGTGAACCTATAAGACAATTAAATAAGGTTTAAGGAACCTGACATCCTGGATAAGTCTAGGAGGATTAGAACAGGTCTGATGTGTCAAGAGTACTGGGTAGCACACACCTTTCACACACACCCACACCCCTACCCCTCAACCTTACACTGAGGGTGCAAAGGTAGGTGTGTCTCTGTAAACTCTAGACCAGCTAGGGCTTACACAGTGAGATCCTGTATCAAAAAAACAGCAAAATCAAGTGGACTAGAAGGACATGGACCACCGTTGTGTACCTTCATCTGGCTGAGGCAAAGCCTTGCAAGGAGAAGCTTATGGGTGATAGTCCTGAGGTGTATGAAAAGAGAAGAGGCTCAGGGTCCAACCAATGTGTCTCCATTTTAAAACTCAGATTGGTGGGGCTGGAGAGCTGGCTCAGAGGTTAAGAGCACTGACTGCTCTTCCAGAGGTCCTGAGTTTAATTCCTAGCAACCACATGGTGGCTCACAACCATCTATGATGAGACTGGGTGCCCTCTTCTGTACATATAACTCAGATTGGACACTGAGAAACCGACAAATCAACACCTTGGTGTTGCTCTCTATAAGGGTGTGACCCTAGTCCCAGGTCAGCTTCACAAGGTGACATCTGAACCTTATGGAGAAAGAGTTTCAGTGGGAGAAAAAGGATGTTTCCCTTAGGGTTACAAGAGCAGAGGGGACAGGGGCAGCACAGAGCAAGGGTCCAAGATGGCTGTAGAGGAACATGGCCTGGCTCTGGCCTCTTAGAAATGAGAGGAACGTGTAGCTTTGAAATTTCAATGCTTTATACCCTGATCTACGCAGGGAGACTGACCCCACTGCAATTACTTCTGGGAAACTCCTCAGAAGTAACCAAGAAGACCTAAACACAGATCGAAAACATAAATATCTATATAAGCCAGGCCCGTCAAACTCGGAGATAGACTTGGGAGATGGAGTTTCCTTAACACATTGTGACATTTCATAACATAACAGTCTTTAAAGATTTCCTGAATGAACCTTGTGGAAATATTCTCTCTCTCTCTCTCTCTCTCTCTCTGTGTGTGTGTGTGTGTGTGTGTGTGTGTTCCTGAGAGACTTGTATATGTGTGTGTGTTCCCACATCAATGCAGCTTTTACATATTCTTCTTGTAATGTTTTATTTTCTCGTGGCATTTTTACATCTAATTCTTTCAACAGACACCCACTGTGTATTAACCCTCTAGGAATATTTTTCACATCCTCTAAAAAGCAATGCTGCCTCATTTCCCGTGATGCACATAGCCCTCCTGGCCTCTTTTATTTCCTCTGCATTTTCTAGAGACATCATTACAAGAAATATTTCACTTTCGCCTAATTCCATAATAAGAAAAGCAATTGCACAAATACAAAAACTGGTAACTGACCTTTGACCCTGATGTCTGGGAAACAATTGGATATGGAGACAATGGGGTACAGATAGAATGCTAGTGAGGTAAATGAAGAGACCTGTAAAGGGGGCCCCTGGGGCCCAGCCTCAGCCTGCTGTGGCCTTGTGGAAATGTAGGAACCAGAAGGGGCAGATCTTAAGAGATTTAAAGACAAAAAGGAAATTGGAATTCTTATCTGAAACTCCCTAATCTTTAAATGCTGGTGACTAATTCAAAACAGTATTTTAAGACCCTTCCTTTTAAGCTAACTAGATACAACCCACTGGCATTCAGCCTGTGACATCTGTTCTCTATTATACAGGTGGGACCATGTGCCTGTGAAACCTGAGCTATTTCTGTTAATGTGAGTTCATTTGTTCCCACCGGAGGGGAGACAATTAGTTTATAAAAGGGGGAATCAATATAAAAGTTTATTAATGTTGTTCATCACATAAATAGGACTCAGGAGACCCAGCAATATAATTACGCTGATAAGATGTCCCCTGATGGGAGCTCAGTGACTGGAAATACAAGGTGACTTTGGTGATGTGATAAATGGTGTTTGTCTCAATCAAACTTCAGTGTGATGCCGAATGATGATGAGGATGAAGAGATACAGTCTTTAACAATAAAAGCATCCATAGCAAAACAAGGATCTTTGTAAGAGAAAAATAATGAGAGAAAAAAAACAGAGGCATAAATTTGGGAAAGAAAATTTGGGAATGAACAAGTTATATATAATGATTATGCATATTATACATAATGTAAAGATATAATATACATTATATATTATATAATTATAAACAATGCTGGGCTGGAGAGATGGCTCAGCCATTAAAGGCTAGGCTCACAACCAAAAATATAATTATATACAATACATAAATGTGACATATACAATTATTTATTACATATATATAATGATTGTCTACCTAAGTTATGGTTATAACTAATGGGCTGAAAAATGTTTAGAACTAATAAGGGAATTCAGTAAAGGAACTACACACAAACCACACATATGACATTCAGTTATTCTCCATACACCAGCAGGGACCAAGTAGAAAATATAATAGAAAAAAAAAAGCATAGCTTTTTTAATAGAAAGAAAACACAGCTTATTTCACCCACCCCAGGAACAAAGGTGCCTGGGAATGAAGCGGGAAGAGGCTCAGAATAGCCAAAACAGTCTGGAGGAGGTGAAAGGTTGGAGGACTCACATTTCCTGGTTCCAAGACAGAGGGGAAAGCTACAGCAGCCCTGACATGAATCTGGCATGAGTGACAGACAAGAGGAATGAGAGTCAGCATTTAGGGGCTGGAGAGGTGGCTTAGAGGTTAAGAGCACTGACTGTTCATCCAGAGGTCCTGAGTTCAATTCCCAGCAACCACATTGTGGCTCACAACCATCTATGATGACATCTGGTGCCCTCTTCTGTATAATGTATACATAATAAATAAGTCTTTAAGAAAAAAAAGACTCAGCATTTAAACCCTCACTTTACAGTCAGGGTTTTTGTTTGTTTGTTTGTTGTTTTTTGACACAAATGCCATGACCATTCAAAAGGGAAATGAATTGTCTTTTTCACATATAGTGCTGACGCCAATGGATAGCCATATGCAAAGCAGTGAAGCTGGGTCCCTGGCACACACCACACACAAAACTTAATTCAAAACAGTCGAAAGACCTATCAGAGTTAAGTCCACAAAACTCATAGACGAAAACATGGGTGCAGATTTGGGTGACATTGGGTTATGTGGTAGTTTCTTAGAAATTATCAAAAACGAAAGCAATTTAAAAAGTGGGAAATTAAGTAGACATCATGAAAAATTAAAACTTGTGTGCTTCAAGAACACTTTTTACAAAGCATGGTGACTCATGCCTCTAGTCCCAGCACTCAAGATGCAGAAGCAGGAGGATCTCTGTGAGTTCAAGGCCAGCCTGGCCTATAGGGTCAGTTCCAGGACAGCCAATGGTACGCTGAGAAATCCTATCTGGGGAAAAAAAAAAAAAAAAAACAGACAAACAAACAAGAGGAGAAGGAGGGGGAGGGGGAGGAGGAAAAGAAGACAGTAATAGGCTGGAGAGATGCTCAGTGGTGAAGAGCGCTTGCTGCCCTCTCCCAGAGGATGCTTGTACCCACATGGTGGCTCACAGCAGTGTCTGTAACCTCCCACTTTGGGGGCTCTGATTCTCCATTCTAGCCTCCTCAAGCACCTGTGTGCACATGCCTCGCCCCCAACACACACAGTTAAATTTTTTAAAGAAGACAAATACCATAAGAAATTAAAAAGAAGGGCTGGAGAGATGGCTCAAAGGTTAAGAGCACTGACTGTTCTTCCAGAGGACCTGAGTTCAATTCCAGCCAATCACATGGTGGCTCACAACCATCTATAATGAGAACTGGTACCCTCTTCTGTATACTGTATACATAATAAATAAATTTTTAAAAAAAGAAATTAAAAAGATAACACAGAATGAGAGGTTTGTTTGTTTGTTTGTTTTTAAGTCAAGGTTATAAGGATTCCTGGCATGCCACCCACGTGGTAAACTCAACAGGCACTGGCAGACCGCCAGCATGCAGAGGGCACGCCCCTAGGCGTGGCTAGGTAAATTTGTGTCCTAAAAGAGACCTGCCATGTGGAAGTCTCTCTCTTCTCTCTTTTCTGCTCTCTGCCCCTGTACTCACCTGGCAACTCTCCTATGGCCCAGGTTTTACGTGTGTGTGTGTGTGTGTGTGTGTGTGTGTGTGTGTGTGTGTGTGTGTGATCTTATGCAAGAAACCAACAAAGGTAGGAGAAGACAATCTGAATCTGGAATAGGTCAAGAATATTTACAACTGCCAGACAGTGGTAGTGTACACCTTTAAGCCCAGCACTGAGGAGGCAGAGGCAGGCAGATCTCTATGAGTTAGAGGCCAACTTGTTCTACAGAGCTAGTTCTAAGACACCCAGGGCTATACAGAGGAACTCTGTCTCAAAAAAAAAAAAAAGAGAGAGAGAGAGAGAAAACCAACAACAAAAGAATTTCTACAAGTCGATAATAAGTAATTTTTTAAAAGGCAAAGGGTCCAAATAGGAATTTCTCCAAAGAGAATATATGAATGGCCAAGCATGTGAAAGCATGCCAAACATTATCAGAAATCAAAATTGCAGTGAACTATTACATACTATGATTAAGAAAACTAAGGAGTATTGACAAGAACAGGAAAAGTTAGAACCCTCAGACTTATACTGCTACGGTGAGCATTGAATGACACAGCCATCTTGGAAAATAGTCTGGTAATCCCTCAGAATATTAAAAATAAAGTTACCATAGGACCTAGCAATTCTCATCCTAGGTAGAAACTCAAGAGAAATAAAAACATGTGTTTACACAAAACCTTGCACATGAATGTTGATAATGCATTGTTCATGATAGTCAAAAACAGAAGTAATACCTATCTATGTCCATCAACTGATAAGTAGATAAATGTAGTATGTTTTGGGGGAGGGATGCATTTCAAGACAGAGTTTCTCTTTGTAACAGCTCTGGCTCTTCTGGAACTTGCTTTGTAGACCAGAATGGCCTTGAACTCACAGATCTGCCTGCCTCTGTCTCCTGAGTGCTGGAATTAAAGGTGTGTGCCACCTCTGTGTGACAAATGCAGTATTTATACAATGGATATTACTTGGCCTAAGGAGAAACAAAGTTGTAATATTTGCTACACTACAGATAAATTTTACACATGTTATGATAAGTGAAAGCAGCCATTTAAAAGAGAACACACGTTGTTTGATTTCATTTATAGGAACTGTCCAGGGAAGACCAAGACAGCTCTGGAGACACAAAAATGAGACTGATGATCGCTTAGAGGTGGAGTGGAGTGGCTGGGGACAGGAAGTAGCAACTGATGGCTATTTGATTTCTTTGGGGGGTGCTGTGGTCATAGTTAAATAATTTTGAGTATACTGAAATACATTGAAGTGTGTGTCTGTCTGTCTCTCTCTGTGTATTTCTGTTCATCTGTCTGTGTGTCTGTCTCTCTGTCTCTCTCCTGTGTCTGTCTCTCTCTGTCTCTCTCTGTGTGTCTGTCTCTCTGTCTCTGTCTCTCTGTCTCTGTGTGTGTGTGTCTGTCTGTCTGTCTGTGTGTGTGTGTGTGTGTGTGTCTGTCTGTCTGTCTGTCTGTCTGTGTTACTGGGCCTTGAGTACTCTAGGCTGGTGATCTGTCCTTGAGCTCCCTCACTCTCCTGTCTCCCACTCCTCTGAGACAGGCTCTCACTAAGTTCTCCAGCTTGAACTCCCAGACCTTGAACTCCCTCTGTAACCAAAGAAGGTCTTGTGCCATCATGCCTGTCTGACTTTGATTGGAAATTTTAAATGGGTGAGTTATATGATATGTGGGATATGTCTCCAGAAGACTCTTATAAAAATTATAAATTTGGCCTGGGGGTATGATTCAGTTGGTATAGTGCTTTACCTAGCAGGTACCTAGCATGTTCTGGGTTCAATCTCCAGGACTGCATGAAGTGAGACACATCTGAATTCCCAGCACCCAGGAGATGGAGGTGGGAGGATCAGAACTCCACAGTGACCCTCGGTGACCCTCAGCTATGTAGTGAGATTGAGGCCAGCCTGGGTATGTAAGATACATAAGAATTTTTTCTTTTTGTTTATGACAGAGAGACAGACAAAGTAGCCCTGGTTGGCCAGGAACTCATTTGTAGATCAGTTCGGCCTCAAATTCACAGAGATCTACCTACTTCTGCCTCTTAAGAACTGGGATCAAAGGCCTATACCACCATGCCCAGTAAAAAGACATTTTATTCTGTATTGCAAAGTGATGTTATAAAGTATGCTATTCTTTCTAAAATGAATGTATAATATACTTTGGCACTCAAAAGCCAACTAAGAATTAGCGGGTCAAGTTGGCAAGGCAATTTTACACTTCATCATGAAAAACAATCATGTAAGAATAGTCAAGAAACTCCCAGAGTCTTAGAAATGAGGCAGAACTTTCAGTCTGAGATAAATATATTCTAGAAAGCCTCAGAATTTATATATTTATATCTGTACTATAGTAACAGATATGGGCACACCCCTATAATCCCAACAAGAGGGAGGCCGAGGCAGCAGGGGTTCAGGTTTATGGACAGCCTAGGGCTGCAGAGCAAACTCATATCTCAAAATGCTTTGACATTTTTTTTTTGTCTGACTTTCTCAGTTGGGGAGGTTGTTAATTTTCTTTTTGGAGGGGAGAGAGAGAGAACATAAAGTTATCAGGGTAGGAAGGATTTAGGAGGAAATTATGATCAAAATATAAATAAACCTAAAAACCACATAAAATAACAGAGTAACTGGGTGAATGAGTGAATGAATACTGTGGTCCTAATGTCAGCAGTGCAGTAGCTCAGTGGAACCACATTTATCTGTCAGGAGTGAAGATGAGTATCTGAATAAAGTCAAAATATGATAGAGAGAATAAGAGCCATTATTTGGTAAATGGTCTGTCTGGGTTGACAATTAACACGTCATTAGGAGGAAAAGTAAGTGCAGATGTTCCTCACATCTTATAACTACTAAAAGTTCTGGCTGAAAACTCTGTAGATCAAAATTAAACTGAAATGAGCAAAATCTAGAGGAAAAAGAAGGAAATGTGATGTTGGAATGTGATGTATATGATGTTGAAATGGTGGCTGAGACCAAAATCAGAAATTATGAAGGAAAAGACTGATTTGAATATGAATGTGTTAAAATCACCATAAACATTATTTTAGAATTCAGATGACATTCTGTACTAAAATCTTCACAACACACAGCAAAGGTTCCTGTTGTTAATATAGAGTGTATTTGACATGAAATTTACTTATCCAAAATAAAATGAACAAGTAAGTAGCAGTTCACCCTAGGTGTTCAAGTAGTCGGTAAGTATGGGAAAATGTAGAGATGCTTAATCCTAAAAGGGAAACAGAACATGGTGTAAACTTCCACCTGACAATAGGTAATAAAACCAGAAATTATATTATGCTGACTTTCCAAACATTTAGGATCTGAAATTTCCCAGTGGTTACAAGAAGCATAACGTTGAGGTTCATATATAAGCACAGATAGTATCTACAGCCCTGAGTTCAGCAGATTCACTGTCAGGACATGTCTGTGAATTCATGAATGCACACACTTTTAAAAAGTCTTATTTATCATTGTCTTAAGTATTTATTTTATTTTTAATTGTGTGTGTGACTATGTCCACCTGAGAGTAGTTACCCTTGGAAGACAAAAGACAGTATGCAATCTCCTGAAGCTAAAATCAGGAGCCATCTGAGACAAGGGCTGAACCTCGCTATTTGGAAAGAGCAGAGGACATTCTTAACCACCGAGCCATTGTTCCACCTTCTAGAACTGAATCACCGGTTTCATTATTATTGTAAGCTGTGAAAACTGTAAAGAAGATCAGTGTTTAAAAATGAGGCTAAGACAGACATGGTGGCATACTTCTGTAATCTCAGCACTTGGGAGACAGAGGCATGTGGATCTCTGTACGTTTGAGACTAACCTGGTCTCCATAGAAAATTCCAGAACAGTCGGAGCTACATAACAGAGAGGCCCTCTCTGTTTTATTTATTTAAATAATAAATAAATATAAACAAACATTTAGGTTGAGTTTCAAAATATTGTTAATCTATAGAATTGCAGAACAATATGGAAATACAATTAATAAAGACAAAAATAAATGTAGTTTTAAGACAGCATATAGACCAGAAAAACAGCTAATGGTAAGGAAACGCAATGATAAACAGTTTAAATGAAAAAATAAGCTGAAATTTTAAAAAAGGGCAATTCTGCTCAGTCCAGGCGAAACTGAAAATAAAACAAGCAAACAGACAAAATCAAAACCAAACAAAACACCATAAAGGAGAGAGGAAAAAATAAACTGAAAAAGTGTTAGTTGCAGTTTATAAGTGGTTTAATTTCATTCTGTTGCTGTGACAAAAAACGATAACCAAAAGTGACTTGGAGAGGAACGGTTTTATTTCACCTTATCGTAGAGGAAAGTCAAAGTAGGAACTAGAAAGCCGGCTTGCTTGCTGGTCCACACAGTGCATCACTCCTGAGCAAAGAAAGTAGGGCAGAATCCACGGGGGACTGCGCTTGCTAACTGGCACACAGTTCCATGGTTAGCTAGCCCACGACCATCTATCGGCGCAGGGAATGGTGCCGCCCACAGTGAGCTCAGCCCTCCTTCATCCTTACCGGGACAATCCTCTATAGACATGCCCATGGGCCAATCTGATTTGGACAATCTCTCATCCGAGACTCCCTTCTCTGGTGACTCTGGTTTGTCCGATTGACAGTTAAAACTAACTAGGACACTGAGAGGTGCATCTCAGGCACAATGACACAGACAGACAGACAGAAAGGAAAAGGAGAAAAGAGAAAGACTGCAGATTGTAACTACACCGAGGCAAGTCGATTTCAGATTCAGATAGAAAGATGGCGTGGCTTGAATATGAAATGCCCCTTCAGACTCAGGCTCCCACTTAGCGGCACTTCTCTGGGACATGTGGAACCCTTAGGAGGTGGGACCTAACTGGAAGAAACGGTACACTGGGGTGCAGCTTTCAAGGTTCTACCTGGTCCTCGGCCCTTCCGTGTTCGCTGCTCCCTGCCCACAGTGGGGTGAACAGCTTCCTCACCGTCTCACCACAGGGCCTGAATCCACATACTGTGGATGGGAAGCCATGCACCCCAAAGTCAGTCTTCCTCTAAAGTGTTCTTCCCAGTGTTTCCGTCACAGTGAGAGAAAAATGACAAGTACCACAAGCATTACGAGAGGGGAAGGTAGAGCCGGTGCAGAGCATGCATGCCTGGAGTTCAAGGCACTCAGAGACCGAGGCAGGAAAACTGCTGGTCAGAAGTTCAAAGCCTGGGAAGCATAGCAGGCATCTCCCCATCTGTCTCTGTCTCTGTCTGTCTGTCCGTCCGTCTGTCTGTCTCTCTCTATCTCTCTCTCTCTCTCTCTCTCTCTCTCTCACACACACACACACACACACACACACACACACACACAAAGACATCATGATGTAATACACTCATAATTCACCAATAGATAAAATAAAATAAATAAATTTACATTTTTATAAAACTGTTTCTTATCTAAGGCAATAATTAATAGCTCTATATGGCAAAATTAAAACCATTGTAGGTGGTTTCAATAAACATTTCTGAATTATTTGTTCTTCATAAGAAAAACCACCTGAGCAAGCATGATATCTTATGCCTTTAATCCCAGCACTCAGAAGTCAGAGAAAGTAAGCAAGCAGATTTCATGACTATGAGGCCTACATAGGGTACATTGGGAGTTCCAGATCTACCAGGGCTACATAGTGGGATTCTGTTTCTAAAAACAGAAAGGGGAGAAGAAGAAAAAATAGTAGTAACACTATAGATTTGATTTTTAAAAACTAATCTGAATTTGATGAATATATATAAGAAGATAGATGGAGATAACCCTGAACACAATAATTAACTAATCATATTTCTCCCAAACACACAGAGAACATTTACTGAGATGAATCATGCACAAACCACAAGGACACATCGAAACCTTTCAGAGAACCTGGTATCATGTAGACTACATTTCTGACCATACTGCCGTTAAATGAAATGTCAAAAACAAAAACCAAAAGACTTCAAAGTACCACAAACTGGACATTTTTAAATAGTTCCCCATCACAGAAATTTTAAAACACAATGGAAAAAGATTAAGTGCTTTCAATTAAATAATAATGAAAACATTATATATCGAAACTATAGGACACTGGATAAGTAAAAAAAAAATCCCACACACACACACACACACACACACACACACACACACACACACACACAAAAAGCATAATAGGGCTGAAGTGTAGCTCAGTGGTAGAACCTGTATGTAACATGCCCTAGGTTCTAAGTTCAATTCCTAACAGTACATTTAAAAACATAAAAAGGGATCAGAAATCCCAGCACTTGGGAGGCAGAGGCAGGAGGATCTCTGTGAATTCAAGGTCAGCTTGGTCTACATAGCAAGTTCAGGCAATCCAGGGATACGTAGTGAAACCCTGTTCCAAAAACAAACAACTCTCCCCACAAACAAACAAATTTTTCTAAAAATAAAGGAGGGGGCCTTTGAGATGGCTCAGTGGATAAGGGTGAGAACCTGGGGACCAAATAAAGGCAGAAGATGATACTTGAAAACATAATCATACATGTGGGAAGACTACTAAGAAGCAGAAAGCACAAGCAAATGAAATTACAGCTGAGGAAGAAGATAGGTCTGCAGATGAAGTTGAGGCTGTGAAAAGGGACAGAAGAAACCATGGACACACAGAAAAGCTGGCATTGGGTGGGCAGTGCTCCCTCTGGTGGAGAATAGCTGCTGTGCACCACCAGAAAGTTTGGTGAGTTTATTGTGTATAGTACAGGAGGCAGGTTAAGTCAGCATGTCTTTGTGGCAGTGGGGGTGAGTGAGCAGTCTTAGGTTGCAGTCATCTGGGAGCAGGAAGCTATGGTTGCTAGTTTTTGCAAACACTGTCAACATCTGCACATGGATCAGTGGAAGGCTTTACCGATTCCGGCTCTTGACATGGCCACAGGCATGTCAACAGTGCACATCCACTCCGGGCTTCAACAGCTCATTCAATGAACTTCACAGCAATAAATTTCAAAACTTAATCGAAATGGGGAGGGGGAAGACAATGAAGAAATAAAATGTGTCTATGTACATTGTTCACAATGTCAAAACATGGGACTGAGGCTGTGGCTCTGTGGTTAATTTGAAAACTTGCCTAGAAAAAAGCCCTGGGTGCCAACCCCAGCACTAATCAAACTGGGCGTGCAGGCTTATGCCTATGATCCCATCCTTCCTCTTGGGAGCCAGAAAGTCGTTCAGAAGTTCAAGGCCATCATCCTCTGTTACCCTGGGGAGTCTGAGGCCAGAGACTGACTCCAAATAAACTTTCAGAGCAATTTTAAATCTTTTTTTTTTTAAATGGCTTAGACCACTTTACATATGAGTTCTACCAAACTTCTGAGAATGAATCATTCTAACCATGTTCAAACCACCTTCAAGAGAAGTTAAGGTCTGGCTTTTTTTTTTTTTTTTTTTTGAGACAGGGTCCTGGATAACTTGGAACTCTCTAGACTAGATCAGGCTGGCCTCAACTTGGATATCTGTCTGCCCCTGCCTCCCAAATGCTAGGATTAAAGGCGTGTGCAACCACACCAAGATATCCCCCAGCTCATTATAACCTTGATATCTAAACTAGATAAAGATAATGGAAGTGTTGGATGTAGCTCTGTGATTTGAGATAGCCTGGTCTACAAAGAGTGTCTTAGTTAGGGTTTCTATTGTTGTGAAGAGACACCTTGACCACAGCAATTTTTATAAAGGAAAAATATTTAACTGTGGTGGGTCACATTTTCAGTTTAGTCCATTCAGTGGAGCATGGTGGCGTGTAGGCAACCCTGGTGCTAGAGAACTAGCCAAATGGCCTACATCTTGACCGGCAGGCAACAAGAAGTGAACTGAGACACTGGATGCGGCTTGAGCATATGTGAGACCTCAAAACCCGTCTCCACAGTGACCACTTTCTCCAACAAGGCCACACCCACTCTAACAAAGCCACACCTCCTAGTAGTGCCATTCTCTCTGGGGTTATTTTCTTTTAAACTACCACACAGAGTTCCAGGCAAGCCAGGACTACTTAGGAAAAAAAAAAAAAAAATGTAATGTGAGAAAATTTCAGGCCAAGCTTCTTTGTTAGCCTACATGCAAAGATAAGTAGGAAAATGAAAATGATGATGGAATATGACCACTGAGATTTATCCCAGGGATGTAAGGGTAATTTGACAGGGGAAAAGTCCACGGTGTTATTCATCATACAGTGTGACAGGAAAACTGACTGAATGCTGAGAAGGCGTTGATAAAATTATCAGTTTGTGAAAAAAAAAACCTCTTAGAAAACAAACAATGAAACTCCCTTAACCACAAATAAGGTGTCTAAAAAACACTCATCACAAACAACTTCCCACGAAGACTTTAAGACAGGGAAAGTAGCACAATTGGTAGGGTGCTTGCTTAGAATGCATGAAGCACTGGGTTCAATCCCCAGCACCCCACTAAACTGGGCACGGCAGCATACTCTTGGGAGGAGGCATACAAGTCCCATGTAATACCAGCCCCTGGGAGGAGGAAGCAGAAGGTGTAGAAGTTCACGATTATTGTCAGCTCCACTGAGAGTCTGTGGCCAGTCTGGACTATATGAGACTGTCTTACAAACAAAACTTTAGAAGTATCGTCTTTAAAATCAAAACAACAGTCTGAATCGATGGCTCAGTGGTTAAGAGCACTAGCTGCTCTTCCAGGGGACCAGGGTTTCATTCCTAGCACTCACATGTCAGCTTATCACTATCTGTGACTCCAGTTCCAGGCCAGCTGATGTCCTCTGTCTTCTGTGGGCACCAGGCATAGTATACATACATACATGCAGGTAAAAAAAAAAAAAAAAACTCATAGACATAAATTTTTTTAAATAATAATAAAATAAAAACAAATTTTCAAAAGTAAAACCAAGAGCATGATACAACATAAATAAACCTTATAATTTATTCTGAGTGAAATAAAGACCCTCCCCCCAAAACTACAAATTATAGAATTCCATTTGGATAAAATGTTTAGGTTATCCACATTCATAAAGATGGAGAGTCAGTGGCATTTGCTTGGGGAAGGGTTGATTAGAAGGAATGGCATGATTTGACTGCTGGTGGATATGGGATTTCTATTTGAGGTGCTAAAAATGTTGATTTTGATGATGGCTGTACAAATCTAAATAGAATGAAATCCACTGACTAACATGATATAATAGGGCGAATTGTCTGACATGGGAATTTATCTCCATAAAAGTATTCTCAAAAAAGCAGGTAAAGAGCTGTAGTGTGTTGCCAAAAACAGTGAATCTGAAATCAAAACATAGAGACTCAAGACATGAATTTGAATTTGAATTTGAATTCCAAGGAAGGACCTAAAAATTGGTGCACCACTGTGCACACCTGTAACCCCAGTGCTGGGAGGCAAACTGGTGAATCAAGGGAGCTCCCTGGCCACCCGGTGAGAGACTCTGTCTCAAGAGAATAAGGTATAGAGAGATGGGGAAAGACAAATGACGTCCACCTCTGGCTTCCACATGTGTGTATGAGTGCACACATACACGCACGCGCACACACACATGTGCATATGAGTACATACATACACACATACATACACAAGCACACCATGCATACATACTCATCACGTCCATGCACATGAGTGCTCACACACACGCACACCAGACCCAAGACAAAAACATTCAATAGATGCCCCTTTATTCACCATTGCATTAGAGATCCCAGTGGGAACACTAAAGCAGCAAAACAATATATTTTAAAGACATTGCAAAGAAAGAATTATAAGGTTATTATTTGTTATTATATGACTGCCTGCAGAGGAAAAAAGAGGCAGAGAAAGTATTAAAAATAAAAACATAAGCCTGTATCAAGTCTTTTTTGTCAGGCTTTCTTTAGATCTCCAGCCCCCAAATAATGAGACTTTTATTAATTATGAAAGCTCAGCTTTAGCTTAGGCTTGTTCCCAACTAGCTCTTATAACTTAAATTAACCTGTTTCTATTAATCTACCTTCTGCCATTCTGCTTTTCCCCTCTCCTCCATACTGTCCGTCTGACTTGCTCTGTGTCTCCCTGGGGTCTCCTGCCACACCATATCCTAACCCTCAGTTTCCCTTTCTGCCTTGAAGCCCCACCTATCCTCTCCTGCCTGGCTACTAGCCTTTTAGCTTTTTTATTAAACCAATCACAACGACACATCTTCAGACAGAATACACATATACCACAACAGAAGCTGGGCAGCAGTGGTCACATCTTTAATCCCAGCCAGCCTGATCTACAAAGCAAGTTCTAGGACAGCCAAGGCTACGCAGAGAACCCTTCTCTCAAAAACCTAAAATAAATCAATAAAATAAAAACAGAAATTTACAAGGTGGCTGGCTACAGGAAAGATCTCTGAGCAATAGAGTCCATTGCCAAGTACTAGCAGCTAATAAATATTCTAAAAATTGATATAACAACAATCCAATATATATTATATGTATTATAAAACACGTACAAGGCAATATGCAGAATTGAATATACAAAACTTCACCAGGAAAACATTTAAAAGATGAACTGACGAGGCATTCCATTTTCATGGATAAGCTGTATTATGAAAATGTCAGATCTGTCCAAATGGCTAGGCAAGATTCAAGTACTTCTAAAATGGCCAGAATCTCCAAAGTGTGTTTCTCCACGAAAACAATGGGAACAACAGAAAAGAAAAAAAAAAAAAAGCAGAAAATAAAACACAAACAACAACAAAACCCAAACCTACAGAATCTAGTTAGCCAAAGATTTCAGTAACAGGAGAACATGAGAGTCGCTGACCTCCATCTCTCTTTTCCCTTCTCTGACACAGACTTGAAAAGCAGGAAACCCCCTTCCCAAAAAACGGGGACCTTTTGACCTGTCTGGCAGCCCCTGGAAAAGCCCCATTCATAGATCTTGGGGGTTTTTGTTTTTACTTTTTTTCCCCTTTACTTCTTTTTTGTACTTTTTTAGGTTTTATTTTGATTGTGGGCCAAAGCCTAGGTGGGAAGCCATCAGAGGTAATTGTTTAACCATACAGCTGCTTGTAAGCAGCAAAAGCAGCTAGAACAGAAAAAAGTCTGAGAAGTCTGGGGAATGCACTGTCATAAGGGACATGTGCTAGGCTGTGTGCATGTCCAGAGAAGACTCCACATACGCATAAGTGTCTTCTTGTTGTGAATAACACAACTTGAGGAACAGAAGCTTTGTCCGGGCTGATGTCAACTGGTTCATTGTGGCAAGGAAGGCGTTGCGATGGTAGAGTAATCAAGCAGCTGGTCACGCTGAAGGCAGCAAGGCAGGAGGCAGGGTGGGGTAAATGACAAGTGATGGTGGTTAGCTCCCTTTCCCCTTTCATTCAGACCAGGACCCCAGCCCATGGGACAGGGCCAGCCACATTCCAGGTGCATCTCCCTTCTGAAAACACTACAACATACTCAGAGCCTCCTAAGTGATTTTAAAACAGCCATAGCCTACGGCAACAATTAACCATCAGGAGAGGCGCCCTAATCTCTCACCCACAGGAGTTCTACTCACACATGAAGACAGAGGTGAAGCAGGGTGGTAAACTGTCAGAGCTTGGAGGGAATCCCCAACACGGATGGAAAGTTCTTTTAGTCATCAGATGATCTCTAAACTAACTGAGCAGGCGCTTCGGTGGGCACCTAGAACTAGGTTAGAAAGTACTGGCTGCAATTAGCAGGGCTGCGCACACCTTTAATCTCAGCACTCGGGAAGGCAGAAGTAGTCTGATCTCTATGTGTTCAAGGCCAGCCTGGACACAGTAAGTTCCAGAACAGCCAGAGTTACAAGACGAGACCTTATCTCACTAGATATAGATAGATGGATGGATGGATGGATTGATGAATAGATAGATGATAGTGTACTTTTATACACACACACACACACACACACACACACACATATAAATATAAAATGTGGTGGTCACAGCAGGTGAAAAACAGAGACGTCATTCAGGCAGCATGGGTCACATGGAAAGTTTTACTGGGGGGAAGGCAGAGAAGAGAGAAAGCAGATGCAGAGCAAGGGGGGGGAGAGGGAGAGAGAGGGAGGACAGTGCTGAGGTGCAGAGCTGCCTAGTGGCAAGAGAGAGGAAGAGAGAGAAGGGGAGAGGCTTGCCTTTAATAAGGGGATTTAGCACCTGTGCATAGATTGCATGCACACACACAACATAACTCTGGGGTGTCTGGGTACTTGCTTGAGTACTGACAATACATGCATGGCTGACTAGTACAATGCCTGAGTACCGACAGTGCATTTGTGGCCTGAAGGACTCTGGGGGCAGCTGGAGATGCTAGAAATGCTAACAGATTAAATAAATGAATGGATAGATGATACAAAGAGAGAAGACAGTCACAGAACAACCAGTTCAGTTGTTTCTACAACAGCAAAAGCAATACAGACTAAAAGAGGTATAACTATAACTATATAACTCTTTGTAGAGATTTATTTTGATTATTTTGTGGGCTTGTATGTCTGTGCAGATCATTCGTGCATGGTGCCCAAGGAAGTTAGAAGAGGGTGTCAGATCTAGAACTCAAGCTTAGATAGTTGTGAATCATTATGTGGGTGCTGGACTGGAACTTAGGTCCTCTGCAAAAGCAGCCAGTACTCTTAATCACTGAGCTGTTTCTTCAGAGCTTCCCAATCCCTACTTTAAATGTCCTGTTGAGAAGGCTGGGGAATGTGGCTTAGCTAACAGTGTATTTATCTAGCATGCTGGAAACCCTAGGCTCAATTCCCAGTACCACTTAAAGCTGGATGTGGCGGTGCATACCTGTAATCCTAGAGCTTTGGAGATGAAGACAGGAGGATTAGGAGTTCAAGGTCATCCTTGGCTACTTGGGGAGTGATAAGCCAGACTGAGCTATATAAGACCCTATCTCAAAAAAAAAAAAAAAATCCTGTTATGAAACACTCTAAGAAATAGGATATTAGGCCCTTTCTATGGGAAATAAAACAGTCACTATAAGTCAGCTGAGGAAATCCAGTAGTTGAAATGTTGCCTTTAAATCAACTGTGCTGTGTCTCAGTGATGGAGTGCTGGACTATCATAAACAAGGCCCTGTCTCAAAATTAAAACCAAAGTAAAATAACAATACATGGCAGCTCACAACTGTCTGTAACTCCTGTTCCAGAGATCTGACACCTTCATACCAATGCACATAAATAAAGCTAAATTAAAAATTTTTTTAAATAAAAATATAGAATATTTTGTGACCGTGATTTAAAGTCAAATACGAATGTGTTTGTTTGAAGACAGGGTCTTGCGATCCCAAGTTGACCTTAAATTGTGTTCTCCTGCCTCATTATTCTAACCACTGTGATTACACATGTTGGGTACCACTCCTCTCCAAGGAAGGAGTTCATTTCTTTCTTTTTTCCTTTTTCAGTTTTTGAGACAAGCTAGCCTGGAACTTCATATGCGGACTAGACTAGCCTCAAACTCAAAGCCTGTCTATACCTCCTAAGTGCTGAGACTGAAGGTATGCAACACCATGCCAGCAAAAAGAGATTTCTCTTTTTTTAAATTTAAAAACAAAAGGTCTTTTTTTCTCATGTATCCCCCTGCTCAGCCATCTTTCCCTATTCCCAATCCCTCCCAGTCTGCCTTTAACCTCCCCCTACCCCCTACCCCAATCCTCTCCCCCAAAAGAGCAGGAAGTCCCAAGGTAAGTCAGCTCAGCATGGCACATCCACTCCAGGCAGGTCTGATTTTCTCATCTCAATATCGAGGCTGGGTTAGGCACTCCTCTGCAGGGAATGGGCTCCAAGGTGCCAGCCCATTTACAGGAACACAATCTGATTCCACCCCTCCAGGCTCCACATAATGCCCATGTTAATCGACAGTTGTCTACCCTTGGAGGGCCTAGCTTTTTGTCCTGTGGTTCCTAAGGGACTGTTCTTGATTCACTGTGCTCTCCAGAGCTTCAGGCAGCCATCTCTGTGGGACTCCTCCTCATACTCCCTAACTACTTGCTCATACGGACTCTTCTCCCCCACAAGAGATTTCTTAAACAAGATGCAAAAGTCTTTGTGGTAAAATAAGACTCAATAATTTAAAGCACTGTAAAACTAATTATTTTGACTAATTAAAAGACACTATAGGCTGGTCAAAAGGCTCAGTGGCACCACCCATAAATAAAAATATAAATACATGTATATTAATATTATTATATATTTATATTATATTAATTTTATATTTATATTAATAAATACAAATAAATTTAAATTATGTTAGATAGTGTGTGGTAGTGTACACCTTTAGTCTCAGCACTTTGGAGGCAGAGGCAAGTGGATCTCTGTGAGTTCAAGGTCAGCCTGGTCTACAGAGTGAGTTCAGGACAGTCAGGACTATGTAGAGAGCCCTGTCTCAAAAAAACAAAAAATCTTTTTAATTACCTGTGTGTGAGTGTAAACATAAATGCAGGTGCCCATAGAGGCTAGAGGAGTTGGCTCCCTCTGGAGCTGGAGTCCTGGGCATGTGTGAGTCACTTGCTGGGGGTAGAAACTAGGGTCCTCTTCTAGAGCAGTGCAAGTTCTTAGCCACAGAGCCATCTCTCCATGCCAATTAAAATATTTCTTAAAAGACACTATTCTGATAAAACCTCAAACTTGGAGAACATATGTACAACAGCCACTTAACATTTAGAATATGTAAGATATCTCACAATCGGGAAGTTAAATGTTTAAGGGGAAAAAAAGCCAAAAAAGGTATGATGCCCCTGGACCTCTAGTGAGCCCCAGTTGAGAACAGTGGTTGGGGAGGGACTTGGTAATCAGGGAGTGGCCTGGCTTCTGGGGACTTGCAGAGACCTTGGGCCTAGACCTTGGGTCATCAGTCTGAATCTGGGAGCCTTTCACCTTTGCAGACAAGGACCTTCCTCCTGCTGAGTGGATTAAAGTATGGCCAGCCTCCCCAGTGCTAACTAGATAGATGGTCAGTGGGAAGACTGGGTGGACCTGATAACAATGTCAGCAGCATTTGTTGGCCCTGGGAGGTTGTCCCTTGCTCTCCTGCTCATGGCCGGAAGGATTTGAAGAGCTCAGATGTTCACATCATACCACAGAAAGAACAGTGCATCCATCAGCTTGAGGCAAGGAGCAATGTTATCAACCATTTCCCTCTCCTTGGCCTTCGCTGGCCTGAATCCCACAGGCCGGCTCACCTCAGGAAACTGAGTACTGGGATTATAGCCATGCTGCACCACACTCAGTATCCTCTTCATTAATGTATTTAGTGATGTTATTGAATGGCAGACCTAATAGCCAATAGTATTAGAAATAAATGGTATTTCCTGTTGTTTCCAACAATGTTTATAAAATCTTTTAAAAATCTTTAATTTATCAGGGGCACAGATAATGTTTTGTATAATGAATAATAAATTCATTATTCAAGGACTTGTTAAATTTCAGTTGGAGTCTAGTTGTGCACACCTTTAGTCTCAGCACTCTGGAGGCAGAGGCAGAGGCAGGAGGATCTCTGAGTTTACAGAGTGAATTCCAGGACAGCCAGAGCTATACACAGAAACCATGTCTCACAAACAAACAAACAAACAAATCACTTGGAGCTGAATAAAAGCTGAAGCCATGCACAGAAGCCAGCAGTGTAAATGGAGACTGCCTCCACTAGGGGGTGCAAGGATGCTAGTATTTTTAAAAAGATTATCTAGCTGACCTCAGACACGGCTCATCCCTTCCACCTTCCTCTGGGCCTTTCCATATTCTGGTCAAGAGGGCCAAGTTTGACTTTGCCGTACTAACAGTCCTGCCTTTGGCCAGTTGAAGTAACCAGAACACAGAAGAGCACCCAGGGCTCTAGTTCTGAGCCCACATCTTTCTTTGACTGATGGACAGCCAAGTCTCATAAGATGACCTCACTAGCCTCCTGGAAAGTTCTTTCCACTCTATTCTTCACAGATTCAATTGTTGTCAAGTTGCTCCACCCTGAGTGGCAGTCAGAGCTGGAGAGTCTGTAGAGCCCTGCGCCCCTTCAGTGTAGGAGTGGGAATCAGGCCAGGTGAGCCCTGGTCAGCCATTGCCACTCAGCCTGCTCTAGCCCCTCCCACTCCCACGTTCCCTCCTGTTTGTACAAGAGCAACTTTGAAAGGCAGTGTGATCGATCAGGTGGCTACAGAGTACATAATGCTTCCCCGCCAAAGCAGAGCCCTGACAAGCTACATAGGAAACCCAGCCTAATCACCTCCTTAACACAAGGCTGCCAAATCATGGAACAAAACGCGCTCACAAGGCTCCTTAGCCCATAGGAAGTACCGAAGGAGGATCTGCCGCTGTCAACTGTTGGCACAAATGGAAGAAAAAGAGAAAATACTTCCGTCATGCTTGCCTCCTTGCTCTCACTTCCTTTTCTCATGACTCTGTTTTTATCTAAGAAGTTAGCCACTTTCTCTCCTGTTTATAGTCTGTGCTCTGGCTGAGGATGTAGTTCAGTGGAAAAGTACTTAGCAATATGCAGCAGGCCCTGGTCCCATTGAAGGCAGAACAGCAACATCCAAAACAGTTGACAAAGAAAACACTTTTTCGTGACCATCTCTGTCTTTGCAGACTCAACAGGCACAATGGGAAAGTGGCTTGTCTTTTTCCATGCACTGAACACTGTGTGATGGCTCTGCCATAGGGCTGAAGGTCAGATTCTGTGAGTCCAAATGCTGGCTCTGATGTGTTGTAGCTCTGTGACTTCATGACTCAGTTTCTTCATTTGTGAAATGAGGACAAAAAGGCATAAGAAGCTCTGTACTGGTCCAGCTTTTAGAACAGGCTGGACACACATAACAAGTGATCCACAAATGCTACTTACCGTGTGATCTAGGATAGCTCACAAATGCTACCATCTAGGATAGCTTCTTGATCACAGCGGGCTGCCTCTGGATCAAGCCTTCACCTGCTTGGTCCCGGTCCCTGAGAAAACTGTTCTCAATTCTCTTCACCCAACTAACTCCATCTCAAGTCTCAAGTTTCAACTTAAATGCCACTTCCTAAGTTGTGACCAGAGTTCCAACCCCTATGGTCTTTATACAACTTGTTTAAGGTTTATGTTTATTTTTATCTTTTATGTATGTGTGAGTGCCTATGTGTACCACTTGTGTGCCTGGTGCCCATGGGGAAACAGAAGAAGCCATTCAACCCTCTAGGACTGGAGCTATAGGTGGTTGTGAGCTATTATGTGAGTTCTGGGAACAGAACCCAGATTCCTTTGCAAGAGCATCAAGTGCTCTTTAAAAAAAACAGATTTATTTATTTACTGTGTATTACAGTATACAGAAGAGGGTACCAGATGTCATGTCATCATAGATGGTTGTGAGCCACCATGTGGTTGCTGAGAATTGAACTCAGGACCTGGGGAAGAACAGTCAGTGCTCTTAACCTCTGAGCCATCTTTCCAGCCCCATCAAGTGCTCTTAACTGCAGAACCATATCTCCAGCCCCATCTCTCTAGACATCCTATTTATTTATTTATTTATTTATTTACTTACTTACTTATTTATCTGTCTGTTTGTTTGTTTGTTTTCAAGGACAGAGTTTCTTCCAAGCTCACAGATCCTAATGCCTCTGCTTCTCAAGTGCTGGAACTAAAGATACATGCCAGGGCCACTAGTTCTCACTCTCTATTTCTTGTACTGTTTATCTGTGTTGCAGTCACACAGAGGTTTATGCTATTGTTTATCACATGCCTGTCTTTCCCTCTAGGCTTGTAGCCTGTGTTTGCCCAGTTCTGTGCCCATGGAGTCTGTTGTACCAGAGTAGTCAATAAAAGTTTCCACACTAAATAAACCACATAGGCTTAAAAACTACTAGTGCATAATTGGATGCCTGGATGGGAAACCATCTGAACTAAGGCTGGAATATCAGCAATAGTCACATTCACAGTTGTCCAGTCCTTTTGCTTGTTGATGGGCTTTGGTCCTACGACTGCCCTTTTTAGATCAGAGGGTCTGGGAGAGAATTCTTGAACATCTGACTCTTTGCCGTGGGTGACCAGATGGCCCAGACATGTCAACTGGCTAAAGTGACAGAATGTGAAAGGAAAACAAGAGACACTCAGGTCTGAGTCCTACGAGCACAGTTAAATTCCAGGAATACCAATGAGGGAATCCAGCCATGTCATACCTGCCTTGCAAGACAAACAAGCCACAAGCTGGGGGGGGGGGGCAGTAGGCAGAGATATACCACAACTGCATGAGAGAGGATGGGCCAGATGTATAAACTGGAAGATGCCTCCATGCAGGTGGAGATGAGCGTGATGAACTGAGCACTGTGAACAAGCCTATACCTGCCAGCATGTCAGAAGCCTTGTCCGCAGGAGCTCTCTTGCTCCCGAGAAGACACAGGAAGAATAGCTTGTGATTGACATGCCATAGACAGCAGGAAATTCTCCCAGGCCAGGGTCCTGGCCCCAGTTGCTAAAATAGGGATTATGTCTGTACTGATTTACTTCCCAGCTGGTTTGTGCAAAAAAAAAAAAAAAAAAAAAAAAAAAAAAAAAAAAAAAAAAAAAAAAAAAAAAAAAAAAAAAAAAAAAAAAAAAAAAAAAAAAAAAAAAAAAAAAAAAAAAAAAAAAAAAAAAAAAAAAAAAAAAAAAAGCTTCCAAAAGAGCATTAGATTGTGGAAGGCTAGCTTCCTTTGGGGTCCCTTCTGGACACAGGGCAAACAAGAAGGGAGAAATTCAGCTTAAGAGGCCCTCCTTCTTCTGGAACCCTCTCTGAGTGCCAGCTCTAGCCCCAGACAAGTGTGTCTGTGTAGGTTAGAAAGAAACTAAATGCCTTTTACAAGTCCAGCTCCGAGCAGGACAAACGGTACCCTGGATAGGAATGCCCAAGCAGTTTTGATTCTAACTACTAATATCTGATAGAGAGTCTATTTTTTAATTGGATATTTGTGGTAATATGACTTTGGCTGCCACAGTGTTGTTTGTGTGAGGGGGGCAGTTTACCACTTCTATTTGGTAGCCAGGGACAAGAAGTGCCAGGTGCCTACAGTGTATGACAGTCATGCACAACAGATCTGTCCCTTTTCCTATATCTTTTAAAATACTACACTAAACATCATTCAGATTAAAAAAAAATCACTGGTAAGCAAAGCTCAACTTTGCTTTGTCTGGAGCACACATTTTGTTTTATTCTCACACTTAATGCACATTAACATTTCCAACAAAGCAATTTGAACAAACACTGTGACCGCTTTGAACATCCATGTTGTTTATGGCAATGCTGTGCAAGGGCTTTGGATCACACCTCTACCAGTCTTTGCTACTGTGGTCTCCCTGGTCATCCCACACACAGACACAAGCATTTACCCACTTCCTTATGCCATCTCATGTTCTTGTGCCCAGACACTTACATAAGATTTCACTGTGTGTGGCTTTTTCTTCTCTTCCTAGTAAGACATTTTGGTTGATCTAGACGTTATGAATGTCGGAAGGCTATACCATCTATAAATTCCATTTCAGGATGATCACTGGGTGTCTATTTATAAAAAGAAGGGTAACTGTGGGAGACCTCTGGTGTGCCCGTGGCTGCACAGTGCTTGGTGGTAATACCAGAGCAATCATAGAGCTGAGCTCTGCTTGGGCTGTAAGTCTTTGATCTGTAAGCTGATTTTCTTTGCATTAAATACAACTTTTTTTTTAGTGAATAACACTAGTTAGAAAAAGTTACTGCATTATAAGTGATGTTGCCATATATAACTCACAGGTTAACAATAGCTACAACGCTGGAGAACCACACATATCATCTACCAGACCCAGACTTTACTGTGATGGAGGTCTGGAGTTGGGGGTGGGGGTGGACTGAGGGGAGTGCATCTTTGCTGCCTGAAGTGGTGCGCCTGCGCCACCTAGTGGACTGTGTGGAAGCATGCGCCGCGCCAAACCCCGACCAGCAGGAAAAGACACGGCACCAGGATCCTTCCGTGGCAATTGACCAGGTCCTTTATTGAAGATCGTTGCAGCAGCAGCTCCCAGCCCGTGCAGCCAGCTTTAAACCCCAGGTTCACCACTCAGCTACTGCCACGTGGGCCTCTACCATAGGGCCACGCAAACGGAAGCAAGCGAG